>CM019176.2:73626343-73917531 GCA_009739505.2 Apolygus lucorum | reverse complement strand
AGAGGGTGTCCGAGACTTGAATTGTTAGATGATGGGAGGAGAGCTTAGACGGATTAAGACTCTTCTTCTAACCAAAACTTATGAATTATACGATTATTATGATATCGATTTAAACTCCTGAGCTGCTCACTAAATTGAGATCATTTTCTCACTCGCCATCACTGACAATGATGGGGTTATCAGTAACTTGCAAGATGGAATCACAAGATTGTGGAGGATAATCAGTTTCCACCCAAATAGCATATTTCTATGTACCACCCTACTTTTATTGCATAGAAAATAAATGTTTCAAAGTATTATTTTTTCATAATACTAACTTTTCAAATAAATAAGACTAAAATACGACAGTGAGCGATATTCAAGTTATTGATTCAACTCCGAGTGAAAGAACCTGCAGAATCAAGACGAAGTGTCACGAATCTTCCTAATCTAACAATTTCTGAGATGACTGAAATTTTCTGGTAAATGATGAATTTCACTGAGGTCTAAGTTCATCTCGCCCTTTGCTCACGTCAGTGCGCGTGTAAAACAAAACAACAACAAAAACCTCGTGGTGAACTAACACTTACATTTAATATTCTTATTTGATGGCAACTATTCACTAGTTGTTGACAAGGAATCGTACAGAAAACAAATACAACCTGGGAAAACGGAGGTCCGGTTAGTGGTTTCACGTCCCTGTACCAAGTCCAAGAAAGGTCCAAGACGGTAGTTCAAGTTTCGAAGAAATTTTTCAGGCTTTGCTAGAGATACTCGTAGAAGCAATTTACTTAATACAGGATTTTTGCTCGCTCATTATGATAGATCAGGGAGTAACGTTTCTTGTTGTGTATTGTAACAGAAAAACTTCATAAAAGAAAACCTCTTCAGAAGGCAGGATGAGCCAAAAATAAGTTTATGGTGATTCAAAACTTCAAAAAATTTTCTTAAAAAACGAAACATTTTTTAAATTCCTCAGTTACTTGGTGATGAATGTTCAAAACAACGTACCTACTCTTTCCACCATTAAGAACTAACAATCTATCAAGGTTCAGCTGGACCAAGAAATAATCAATAATTGATTATAATTGTTGAGTTTTAATTATTATAACTCTCCCATATGTATTTGCAAGAAACTTTTGCAGTACGATAAAGGAGCCGCGTCATGTTCTCAGGACTTACAAAGCCGTCTCTAAAAGATGCACGGGAGGAAGGACCTCACGACTGCTCGGTATTGCGGAAGGATATATCTTTCCGCCGTGAAGAAATACACGGTCGTCACGATCCCGGACTACTTACCTCATCAATTGATTGGTGGTTGAGGAAAGTGATTTTCAGTCAGTGCCATCTGATGTCAAGAAAACGATAATATTAGTAATGTGAATATTAGGACTGTTTAGTATGATTAGGACTTTAAGGAAAATATTATATATAGGTAGACATCTATTGAGATTGAAGGAGGTATGACAAGACGTAGTGAGCATTTAAAAAACTGTTTGCACTTCTGTTGTAATCATTAAAGAAAAATCAGATAATCGGGACGACTTATGTCCCATTCATTTTAGGACATAGAAATTTTACATAAATCCGTATATATGTATACATGAGACCGTTGGATGGGACAGTGGATGATTTTGAGAGACAATCTCTGTGTGTCTGTCTGACTGTATGTGGATATCTCGTACAGCACACTAGGTTAACTAGCTATAAGAAATATCTATCAACAAAAATCATAAAAACAAGGTATTGCTGTTATTTACAATAGGTTAGGCTAAGCCCCAAACTTTCCTCGATGGGCTTGACTCCAACTTTTCTTTTCAAGTTATTAAAATATACTGCTGGAACCTAGAAACTATGGAGCATCATAGAAACAACGGGAAATAAATATAACAAACAGAAATTCATACGAATTGATCCATTATCATAGTGGCAGTAAAATGATTTTCAATGTTTTAAACTGTTGCCAATATTTTCAGGATGGAATTTTGGGTGGTCCTGACTATGAAATAGATTAGAATTTTTCCGGGAAGATCATCTACAACACTGTTTCTGACATAGTTCACGTGGTCACGGATTAGTTGTTGTCCTCGCATGATATAAAACTATTATAACTCAAAGTACACTTCCAATAACCCCATCATCCATAATTGCATTTATACTTTTTTTAGCTTTTGGCTCAGAATTTACCAATATTTTCAGAAATGCAATTTGACGCCCTTCTACCCTTGTGAAATTAACCTTCCGTTTTTTAAATGGGTAGGTCGGGTCTCTGAAAAAATACACTTGTGAACATGATGACATGAAATGTCTAATTAAACAGAAGAAGAAACCTTAACTTGGGAAAGTTGACGTCAACCCCAGTTGTTGTAGTCGTGAGAGGCCTTAGGGCTGGACTAAGTTTAGAACCCAGCTGGCCCAAATATTGCTGCGCCCAGCCGGTCTACTCGCTCTATAATTATATCCCTGGGCCACCTTCGAAACCAAACAATAATCTCAATCCATCATAGTTTGGTTCCCATAATCTGACAATTCGTTCTGGTATTGTTGATTAGAGCGCGGAAAATCGTCGAGGTTGTGATTATCGAGATATTTAATAGTTTCAATGGTGGTTTAAAACCTACCGTCACTGACCTATGCATGAATTTGGTCAATTACCTACAAGATTATTATTGCTCTAAATAAATTCATCCATCTGAGCGAAGCAATTAGGTAAAAACTCAAGCTAGCTTTATAAATATCTGTAGGTTTATCTAACTGTTTGTTACTCAATAACGCTTAAACCACTACACAAATGCTAAGTGGTTTTTTTTGCGAAGTTAAGTCAACGTTTCTGGGAAGGTTAAAGGGTTGTACCAGAAGGTATACTTAAACATCCTCCATCGTCGTGACGGCCTCCCTTAGCAACAATGATTGAGCGTCAGTGACAGAATATAATCATCATAGTTTCTACACTTTGCCATTTCACTACTTCTTTTGGTTTATTATTTTCAATGATACGTTTACGTTTTAAGGTATAGAATCCGAAAATCGAATAAAAATGTTCCCGCCCATCACTTTCCTAAGTTCTCAAGGATCGATTTTGATGAAATTTGGTATATGGGCTCCATTGGGGTCTAGTTGTACTCCGAAGCTTTCGCTGATTTCAGTCATTGCAAAGGGTTTAAAAATAAGGGCCGAAAATCTCAAAACGCCCTAGCTCAACAACTTTTAATATAAAGGTACTGTTTTTTCATCTATTTAAAATAGTATTGAATTATAGAATCGATTGAGACCACGCGGAGCTCTGTGGGACAAACCGTTTGCTCCCCATAAGAACTTAAGGGTCGGACTTTCGATAAATCAGAAACACGAGTGTGAATCGAAAAATGAGGTCGATTCTCCGTTCAAATTTAAGCTGACCAAATTTCGATCGTTGTTCATTTCTTCGAATTGAGTGTGGAGCGTTCATTTCTTCCAAATAAACTTGATTGTGAAGTAGTGGGTAGTACCTATGGTCAATAAATACTGACAATGGCAAAGCTGTGTTCTTTACAGACGAATGATCTATGTTTAAAAAAATCTTTGTGTAATTCGCAGCGTTTTTACAGTCAAATCGTACAGTCAATTTGAACAAAACTTTACGTGACGATTTTAATGATACATCAGAGTAGATCATTTGAATGTGGTTTTAAAACATTGTATCTACGGTTTCCCTGACAAATTTGATTTCACCACATTCAATCTTATCAGTGTATGGTTACTATTTCGCGTTCGAATGGTTTTTCCACACAAAGGTGGGAAATACCTTTGTGGGCTACTGGAGGGCCCATGAAAATTTAGTTAATAGAGTAAAGGGTCATGAGCAGTTTTCAATTATACATTCGGGTCATGGCAGCTTTTGTAGATACAATCTCAAGCAATGACTCGTGTTGCAACATGAAATGAGGCAGAGTACTGAATTACATTCAAGACCACTTGCAACAAAAGTATTTGATGATCATCTTCCCTTATAGGTATAATCCAGCTACTATTAATAGTCTGATGCATCTATATGTTATAAATATAATCTTTTTGTTCAATACAGTGCCAAGCAGATCGACAACATTACATTACTAAACACTATAAATAAGTACAGATAAGAATTTAACATTGTGCAAATAGTTAATAAGAATAATTAATTAACTAAGGTTGTTTCTCCACAATGAAAAAGTCAAGTAAAGTACTTTCACACAATAATACATATTTCTAAATCTTCGAGACAGATCTCTGATGTGAGCTCACGACGATATAACTTCAGGATAATATTTATAAAGTTATTATATATTCGGTTCATCCCGTGAGTATCTTATCGAGAACCATGGACACACGTGATCTGGACACGCGAATAATTTGCTAATGTTGGGTCGGGTCGATACTAGCTCTTGCCCCTCAAACTTGTTGATTCTTCTTCCATTCGACTGCCCTAAAATCCTTCTGTAAAACAGGTACCTACTTTCATCGATTAAATGGAATTCTAGAGCACAAAAAACTATTTTCGATTTTTAAACAATACATTTTTATTTACAAATGTAATCAAATTAAATATAAAAACCCCATGTGAAAAACGAATACATTGCAGTTCTGAAATCTTGTTACCTCCAGACATGATGATGAGTCTAAGTTGACACAAATTTTCTTCTCTTCTTGATCTGCTCAAATTCATGATACCTCCTTTCTCTGTCCAACTTATTCTTCTCTTCATCATCTTTTACTTCTCTCGGCACTTTCTTACTTTATTTTTCCTTGCTTTTCCTCTCCATGGTAAATTTCTATTGTTCTTTCCTCCTCCATCCTTCATCTTCTAATGTGTAATGTCTAATAGCATTTTTGAGAACAGCAAATGTTCTTTAGACTTGACTATAAATTGTAATCGTAATGTTTTTAAAGTCTAGGTAGGGCACAAATAGGTCACAAACAGGTAGGACATGCAGGAAGTGACAATCGCGCTTTGATGCTTAAACCCACCAGAAACATGGTTCGTGGAAATGATTATTGATTTTTGGGCAGTGAATGCAGACACCATCAAACCACCATTTCTGTGGTGTGCTTGTTGCTTAGGGCATGTTCTTGATTTCCCCGACAAGAAGCAGTTAGAAAGATTTTGGCTGGACCACATAGGAAGAGTGCCAGAGGAAGTAGGTTTTAACAGCAACAAAGGCAATGTTGGGCAGAACAGAACAGAAATGTTGACCTAAAAGTCGATGGACTGATCGGTCCTTCATGATCAGAGGGTCATTGGACTCAGAAGGAATTCAAGCGAACGGCAGAACCTGGTGGACGAGGGGGATTTGAGGAGCCAAGGGCCACAACAGAGCTCATCATTAAATAATAGTATATACCAAACTGCAAAGAAAATAGTTTGATATTGATTGATATTGATAATAAGAGTGGAAATCTAATGAGATGTGAGCGCTGTGGTTCAATTTTTGGGCAGACAAGTAGCAGATGGTCGAACGACTGCACCCCCATCCCACAGTCATCCATCGTCATCTACGTTCCTTGTCCTCTTCAGGTACTGTCGGTGCATTCCGTGATCAGACACCTCCATGGTTGTCTTCCAGTTTATAGTTTGAGACGCAGAGAAAACCGAAAAAACTTGAAGGTACGACGTCCAGTAATTCCAAAACGCCAAAAATTCTCCCAGAGATCCAGCGTTTTCATTCGTTGAGATTGCTTAAGGAACGAATATGGCAACTTGTTGAATGACGTAAGCAGACTAGAATCAGCAGCCGCCAACTTTGCCTGGGAGTTAGCCTTCTCATTGCCCACTGTACCCGCGTGAGCACGCAGCCCCTTCATCTCAATGGTCCAACCAGCGCGGGTAAAACCATGAAATCATCATAAAATGCTGTTACTTCAATCCAACAGGGAATTCCAGCTGAAGGAGAGAGTCTTGGAGTAGATTTAAAACCAATGCCCTTAGCAGGAACCCTGAGGACACCAGTTTTCAGAACCGCTGATCGTCCGGAGTGATAATCCATTGCCAAGATATGCAGGTTCTTTCGCATCTGAAATAAGATGGCCGGCGACCAAGCTCCATAAAACACATCCATCACATCAAGCAAAATAATAAGCACTTTATTCCCATCTCGGATGCAGTAAAGTACGCTGAAACTTTCTCCTACTTATGTTTACAGACTTCCTCAATTTAGTTAATTCCTAACTCCACCAAAGAACAGATTTTTTTGGTGTCATTATTTTGTTTCCTGTATTTAGGTATGCAAGCGTTGCATGCCACAGTGACATCACGTACGATCTTTTCAAGTAGCATCTTAATCGCATAGTTCACATTCCCGGTCAAGTTCCAACATCTGCATAATACCCTCTCCAACTGTTTTCCTAAAGGAAAACTAGAATTTCCGGAATCCAAATCTCCACGGAAGCGGATCGGCGGAACTTGACCGGAAGCGGATCGGCCCAAAATCTCCACGGAAGCGGGTTGACGTCAAAACGAATGTTTTGGTGATCCAAAGCTCTCTCGTCAGAATTTTTCCAATTCCAACATTTCCAATTTTTCCATACTGCAACATCGGTGCCGATACAATTGTCAAGTCTAAATTAATTATACCTTTTCTTGATTCAAACGTTGAATACGTTCATTATGTTAGCGATGTTTCTGCATATTACAGTAATTCCCCTTTATCATTTTTAAGCCTACCACACCAAAATTCGGAACGATCGTTTATATCAGCTCCTATTAGTACTTCTGAAAACGGCATGCCAAAAACCGAAGTCAATGAACTTCGATACTTCTTAGGCAGTCAAGATACGCACTAACCTCCTGGAATGCAAATTGACGCGAATCGTGGAATATTATTTCTACCACAACCAGATCTTCATTGGAAAATTGTGAATACTAAATTTCATTAACAACCACCACTGCTGCCCTCTTGCACTCGTTACCAGTCTGAGAAATCCTCAATTTATCATAAAATTCCGCTATTTTATCATTGAGGCAGTAAGGGTCCTGCAAAGTTGCAATATCGACTTCATTGCGTGCCATCAGTTCATTTAAATTCGACGCTGCAGCGCGGGAACGCCGCATGTTCAGGTGTTGTAGAATACGGATTGATTGTCCCACCACGGAAGATAATCGATTCATAGTGAACCGTAATCGATCAGCCTCTGAAAACGTCCGATACTGGCTTTGGCTTGGTAGGTAAGGGTGATTCCGTAGATCAGAATTATCTAAAGTATTCGCTGCAGCACCCTGATCTGAGAGCTATCAACACATTCGTATGTTCTATCTCTGACAGCAACACACTCTCCAACATTTTAATCCTGACACCACAGCCACACATCATAAAACCTCATCATATAACAACGTAAAACTGAACCAAATTCTACATTCCCGACGCAAGTGACGCAACTTCATGGAATTTCATGATAATTCTACATTATATTCTGATAATACTATATAAGTACATATTGATAATGCCAAAATGATATTTTACTTCCTCACCGTACAAACTACATTACATAGGATAAAACCGTTTTTTGCATTGGAGGTAAATAAAAATGTTTTATCGTTTACCGGTTGATATTGAAATAACAACTCATTATCCAATGAGACGTCCCCTGGAATACATGCATTGCCAAACAATTTGTTTCTAGATTGTAAACTTTATTGAAAATTAATATTTCAACATTACAAAATCGGAACAAGTAGGTACCTACTACCTAAAATGATGATTTGTACTTATTATTTACTCTGATGATTGAATTAAGACACTTTCCAGTCATCAATCTTCCCCTTCAAGTTACCATATGCTTACCTTACAAACGATGTTCCCTAAGGCCTTCCTTTGTTATTATCATCACTTAGGACAAAAGGCGCCTTCCGAATAATGAGTTTTGGAAAGGGGAGGAAGTAGCTCGCAGAGGAACCGATGCCAAGAGGGAATGTGCAGGTTCATCTTTGACCTATTTAGGACCACTTTTCCTTCGACTATGTGCCAGAGCTCGGTAGTGTGGGGCGTGTAGGTTGAGACGGGGCCGCGGGGGGGCTGTTTCATTGAAGCTGTGCGGACTGAAGGGCGTAAGTTAAGATCGATACAACCTTACCCCTTCTCCGTATCCAGCCTCCCTACCACTCGGACGCTCGATCCAGTTAACCCTATTCATGTTTTTTCCCCGACCATCTGTTTATTCACTTGCGTCCGTTTACCCCATTCCGTTATATACCTAGCGTATTTTGGATCTGTTTGAGCATGCCGACTCACGAGGGGAGAAAACGGAATCGCCAGGTAATACCGTTGATGACTTGGTCGCGTGGCGTACTGCCTCAATCAATTCTAGTCACCTGTTGTTGTTGATACAGGAAAGAGGGCAGTTAGTGTCTTGTTTCTTGAATGAAAATAAGCTCTGTTTAAGACCCCTACAAAGTCTTCATCACTAGAATCAAACCGATACTCTTCACTCAAACACACGTATGTTAATAAGAGTACTTACGCATAATCATATGAGATGGACAATGAGTAAGTAGGTACTTGCCATGTTCATAGGCACTACGAGTATGATGAATGTAAAAAGGCTACAAATTATTACATAATGGTTTATTATTTTACTGTATAGATCTGCTGAGATCGTGGCTTTTCCATTATTACAACCAACTAGCGATAACATCGCTATCCGAGAGGGTGCCTTCATTACGAAATTAAGGTCGCACAACTGAGTACAACATAGAACTCACTCAATGAAACGAACAATAATCGCATTGGTCAACTGATATTTTACGGAGATTTTAGGCTTATTTCCTTCAGCAAATAGTATTTTGCTATCCTCTTCCGTGTTGCTGAATTATTGTAAGTCCCCCCTTAAGATCTCATAGGGAGCGAACCGTTTGTTCTACAGAGTTCTGTGTGGTCTCATTCGATTCTGAAAATTAAATTCTATTTTAAATTAGCGAAACAAAAATACTTTTATACCGAGAGCTTTCGAGCAAGGGCGTTCAAAAAAAATGTCAACCCCTATTTTCCACTCATTAGAAGTGGCTGACTATAACCAAAAGCTTTGTGGCACAACTAGGCCATAAATGGAGCCTAAGTATCAAATTTTATCAAAATCGATCCATGGTAACTATTGCAATTGCCGTGTATGGCGAACGGACGGATTTTTAAAATTGGATTTTTGGATTCAAGGTACATACTTTGAAAGATAAACCATCAATTTTTTAAGGGGGGTTGAAAAATGTGTTTTTTTTTCTCGATTCAAAAAGTTCATTAGTCTTGTCTCCCCTTTTTACTTTCATTCATATTTTGCTGAATTTATCACTAATTCCATACTTTTTGAGATTTCTGGGGATTACCGATGGATCCAATGGGGAATTTTCGTACTTCTTTTTCATCTCCCCAAATTAAAGTTAAAAGTAAGAGCCTTCCAAAAAGATTCAATATGATGGGTCGGAATTGTCTGGAAGTGGAAGTACCAGGGAAAAAAAATCCCTTCGAATTACGCCGTACGCGACACTTTTCTTTGTTACCTTGGACCGATTTTAACCCAAATGGAGTCCATATACCAAATTTCAACCAAATAGATCCATGGTTGCTAAGAGAAGTGCGAAATAGTATCTATGGTTGGTAGGTAGTGACAATAATAATTTTTAAAAACCTTTGCGGAATAATTTGCGATAATAATTGGTGAAATATACGTGTTTATTTCGAGGAAAAAGTTCCTACCACCAAAACATCCAATACGTATTGAAAGCAACCAAAGTTTTGGGTGCCTTCAATACTAAATTTTATTCCATCGGCATACGTTCGTGGACCGTTCACACTCGAGTTTCGTACTAATCATTCGTCGAACATAATATGTTCTATCGCAAGGTTGGTTTCCTTCATATTATGAAGGAAACCAACCTTGCGATAGAACTGTCATCTACCTTTAAAGGACCAGAGGTACTTGTGTGAGGGGGGTGTAGGTCCTATGGAGTCCCATGTGTTCTGATAAATTTCTCAATAAACACGCATATAACAATTTTTGATCGATTGGGTGATATAATTCGTTTGTAGTAATTGAACTCTATCTTAAATTGATGATACAACGTCATGAACATGCAGTAATTAGGTAATTTTGATTATCCTCATTAGGTTCGTGTGGTGGTATTTCGCATAGAGCTCTAGGTGGTGTCATGAAATTCTTAAAAATTGTCTCTGTTGTCTCACTTTAGGTAATGGGAAAAAAAACTGTATACCGAAATTTTTCGAGCTAAGGCGTTATGAAAATGTTTTTCCCCACCTTTTAATCCTTAGAAATGACTGACAACAACCAAAACCTTGGGGGCACAACTAGATCCCAAATGGAGTCGATACACCTAATTTCATCAAAATAGTCACTGGGCAAAGTCCTGCTAATGGCGTACGGAGTACATTATACGGCGGACGGGCTGTCAATTCTTATAGATTTTGAATTCGAGATACCTTGAAAAAAATTTGATGGAGGGGTTTTGGAGGGTACGATGGCAGAATTCTGGTGTCAGTAACAATAATTTCCAACCCAAAATGATTGCGCATAATTCTGTGAGTAGTAGAATCAATTTTTTTTCTAAGTTCGACAATACATGATATATGAGGTACAAACGTACAATCACCTCTTTTCTCCGTTTCCATATTTTTCTTTATTATCGAATTGATCAGTTCCAACTTGGTGAAGACTTTAACCAAAAGTGGGTCATTCATTCCAACAGAGCCAAGCACAAATTCTTTCAGTGCAGCATTATCATTGACTAAGGAATTCCACTGGTACGAGTACGAGTGTGCCATTGGCACTATATTATGAATGTGAAACTTGTGGTCTAGTCAGATGACCCACTCTTCTGCGAAACGTGAGCCGACCCCATTAAATTTAATGGAATACGAGAGCTGGGCGACATTGGTTCCCTCTGGCTGGCAAAAAAACGGAAAGCAGATATGCGTTCGCTTTTCGGAGGGAAATTTTTTCGTTTTCCAATGCAACGTGCTTCCACGAGTAGTGAATTACCTACCTCATGTTTGAGGGGAAATAACATCAATATTCGAGATTAGATCTAGTTAAACATGTAGGCACTTTTTGGTTGCGTAAATAATAAGTTCTTAAGCACTGCTTTATTCACTAAACCTATGGGTTGATGAATTATGAATTAACTATAGAATAACAAGATATCATATACGAGGACGATTAACTTTAGCGTTGGAGGATGGCTTCTACTACTACTAATACTTCTACGAGTACCTTTGCTTCAGACTATTTCTCCAAACTGTCAGCGTTAGTCGGTCTTCTGTTTTTTGACATTTTCATGTCTTTGCTTTGGCACATAGACTGAAAAATCGTCACGAAAACTTGCTCTCGCGACCAATAAACACTGTGTTGCGTAGAGAACTATCAACTGTTTTCTTATTTTGATGCTTGGGTACATGAACTAACAACCTTACTTCACTACCTTGTTGTGTAGTGGTTGACATGAAAACGTCCCAATGTGTTGCAGACTCGTATGCAAGCATTTATAATCTAACCATCTAGGTTGCACCATGAGCTTGATTTTCCTTTTCCAAATAAACTTGATTGTGAAGTAGGTATGTGGTAGGAATCTATGGTTGATATGGTTGGTGAGAATGGCAAATCCGTGTTCTTTGTAGACGAGTGATCTATAAAGAAAAATAATAAACCTTTGTGTACCTAATAATTTGCATTTTTAGTACTTTAGAGATTTTTCTTTCCAATGGAAAGAAGAAGAAATAACACTTCGGTATTTCCCTCGATTCCATAAAACATTCTGATTAGAGATAGCAGATTCTGATGAACCTAATTCAATTTTTTCTTCTTTTTTTTCGTTTTTATCTTCCATGTTCTCCATTCCGTTCCAAATGCTCCACCTTCGCTGAAACCCACAAGGTCACCAGTGCTGCGCCATTTCTTGTGCTCATCATGGATGAGCATTTGATGGAGCTCAGAGTACACATAAGAACTCGTAACCTAGGCAAGTTGTAGGATATACAAAAGCACGAACTCCTTTGATGCGAACTTGGCTCTCCTTAGCAATTTTCATCGAACAAACACTTTCGGATACTCAAAACGGCCAATAAGGACATGAAATGGATGATATTCGTCAATCAGAACTGTACGTGGCTATTCCAAAAATAACAGTTAGATATATCAGTAAGCTGATCCGTTCAGATTCTACAGATCAGGTTTGATCGTTGAAAAACGGTACCTAATGAAAAGTTTCAATAATTTCATATAGTGGCTTTCGTACCGTTTGTTTGCAATTGTGATTCGAACCCTCTTATTCTATTCGCCTCAAATAAGGGATCCAATAATAATGTTCAATTACGTCACCTACATTAATTTATATATCACACCAACGGAACGACCATAGGGTTAAAAGTTAATATTTCAGACTCAAGAACCCTCATTTGAATTTTGATGGTGTATCAACAAGTTACTTCCAATAAACAAAACTTGTTTAGAATATAGGAATCACGGTGTGTAATAATACTGTAATGACTCATACTTTCAACTGTGTAGTTCTCCAATAAAGGTCGAGGGAAACCCTGAGTGACTCACACCATGCACGGTAGGTAGGGTGAGGTACGGGGAACAGTGACATCAGTTGACGTCACCTTTTTCCACCCTCCTCTTACCTTGTCAAGTCCATATAAAAGGAGGACTCAGGGCTTCCCCTTTATGCATTCGTCTTCGAAAACTCGACTTGTTTATTTCTCGATCTACCTCGCCTCTTCTCTGAAGCCCACAGTTCATCGGAGGGTCTCGGTATGCGATAAAGCTCATCGCGCCGGCTTCTGCTCCCATTTACCCTAGTCGTCATCTGCCTCCAACTAGGTATAGGTAAATGTGGTGCATCCCCCGGGTCGGCGAGCAATCGCGCCTAGGAATGTATCCGAGCTGGCGATCTTAACACTCTTGCACACGGTCTGCGGTTACCCGCGCCGGGCATCGAGTGTTGTCCCGTCCTTTGTCTTCGTTGAGTAGGAACCAATTAAATTGACAAACCGAAGGAAGCCGATCGCCTTCACGCTCCGACACGCAGTCATAACATTGGTGACCCCGCACGTTTTTGGTTTGCTATTCAACACGAAGCTCACTCGAGGATTATGGACCCACCGCTACCGCCGCCCGCACCGGACTTCGCCGAGGCCACGAAGGTCTCAATCCCGCTCACGCTTCCGCCGTTCTACCGAGAGGATCCCCGGCTGTGGTTTATACAGCTCGACGCGGCTTTCACCGGCGCGCATGTAAACACGCAGCGCGCTCGCTTCACCCGGACCATCCCTCTACTGCCCTACGATGTGGCAGTTCAAGCGGCGGACTTAACACAAGCCCAGCTTGTGACACCATACGACGACCTCAAACAACGGCTCATCGAAATCTTCGAGCCGTCTCGGCATGCGAGGATCACGGCACTCACCGAGCATCGGCCACTGGGGGACCTCAAGCCTTCCCAGCTTTTACGCCAAATGCGCCATCATCTGGGGGACCTCACGCCTAACGACATCCTAAAAGCATTTTGGATCAAGGCGCTACCCATCGCGGTCCAAATGTCCATTGCTCCGTGGATGGATAAAACTCCAGAATTCCTCGCGCCGATCGCAGATGCTACGCACGAAATACGTAGCGCCGCAGCGGTTCATCAAATCGAACCGGACTGTAATACTGAGGCGGTAGCTACGAAGCGACCTCCGAGACGAAATAGCCCCGCACGACAGTACCAGCAACCTCGTCCGCAATCTCCGACTCAACAAAAAGGTATGTGCTGGTACCATTTTAAATACCGCGACAAGGCGACTAAATGTCGACAGCCTTGTTCATTCAAAAAGGTACGATGGCAGGAAAACTAGCGGGCCCGCCTGTTTACAAGGCGGGCGCCCCTTTCCAAGACATTTCCAACCGACTATTCGTCAAATGTCATAAAAACAATATACCTTTTTTGATCGATACGGGGGCTAGCATCTCAATTCTTCCGAACTCTTTAGTTCATCGGAAGAACAAAACATCCGACTACCTACTTTTCGCCGCGAACGGCACCTATGGTAATTTTACAACGAAGGTTTATCTACAAAACGACATATACGAATGGACTTTTGTAGTTGCGGACGTAAAACGACCCATTATCGGAGCTGATTTTCTCGGATATTTTGGCTTACACGTTGACCTGAAAAATCGATCATTATTCAACCCTAATTCGCAAAATCCAATACGAGGGTACGTCAACACGGTCAATTCCGGCGTCACTACCAAACCTACTCCGCCGACCTTCGTCAACATGCTCGACAAATACCGACCGGAGAAGCGATCTTCATCCCATCTCTCCACGATAAAGCACTTCATTGAAACCAGAGGTCCACCGGTCACAGCGAAAAGTAGACGTCTTCACCCCGAACAACTCCGTCAGACAAAAGAGCACTTCAAACAGCTCATCACCGACGGAATTATCCAACCCTCGAAATCACCTTGGGCAAGTCCTCTTCACGCGGTACCTAAACCGAATGGTACTTGGCGCTTTTGCGGTGATTATCGTCGGCTCAACGAACGCACGGTCGGAGATCAATACGCCGTTCCGCATCTTCGAGATTTTTCGTCTCATTTACACGGATGCACGATTTTCTCCACGCTCGATATTTCGCGTGCGTTTCACCATATCGACGTGAACCCTCAGGACATTCCGAAAACAGCAATTATAACGCCATTTGGACTGTACGAATACAGAAAAATGAATTTCGGATTAAAAAACGCTGCACAGTCGTGGCAGCGATATATGGACCAAATCCTTCGAGACTTCGACTTTGTCTTTTGTTTCCTAGACGACGTCTTAATCGCGTCTCGAAACACTAAGGAACATGAACGCCATGTTAAAGCGGTCCTCGACGTTTTCGCTGCGGAGGGTCTCACGGTAAACAAGGAAAAATGCGTCCTTGCCAAAAAAGAAGTGACTTGTCTTGGTCACATAGTCAACGAGACTGGGATACGTCCGGTACCTAAGAAGGTGGACAATCTCACGACATTCCCTCTTCCGACTACTGTCACCGACCTACGCAGGTTTTTGGGGATGTTAAATTTTTACAGACGGCACATTCCGAACGCGGCTGTACACCAACAGCCGTTAATCAATGCGATTCCGCAGCCTTCTAAAAAGAAGGACCGTCGCACGATTGAATGGACGGAAGAAATGAAATCCGCATTCAATAAATGCAAAAACGATTTGCAAAATGCAACTACGCTGGCTCATCCTTCTCCGAAAGGTCGACTCTCCATTACTACGGACGCCTCGGACGTCGGAATTGGCGCGGTGTTACAACAAGAGGTCAACAACGAGACGTCACCCCTCGGATTTTTCTCTAAAACTTTATCAACAGCTCAACAGAAGTACTCCACTTTCGATAAGGAGCTTCTGGCTATTTACGAAAGCGTAAAGCATTTCAGAGACTTCGTAGAGGGACGTACTTTTCATATTATGACTGACCACAAACCGCTCACCTCGTCGCTCCATCAAGACCGAAAAAACGGCCTCGCCTCGTCGTATTAGGCAAATGGAGTTTATCAGCCAATTCACGACTGATATCCGATATACACCGGGCACCTCCAACGTAGTCGCTGACACATTATCTCGGCCTTCGCTCGAACTTCACGAGCTCACGACTTTTCCGTCCGGAAAAGATATTTACCTAAATCAACAGACCGATGAATCACCCGAGTTCCGCAACCTTATTTCGACCGGGCGTCTCGAAGAAACCCAGGTACCTGCGCTCGACCTCTCACTGTGGTGTGATACGACATCGGACATGCCTCGCCCGTTTGTTCCTAAACGACTTCGCCGCAAATTAATTGAACACTATCATTCATTTAGTCATCCAGGAATACGCGCAACACGAGACCTAATTCGCGCGAAACTTTTTTGGCCTCGAATGAACACGGAAATACGGGAATATGTACAGGCATGCGCCAAATGTTCGAAATTCAAAGAATTCCGCCACCCTCAAATTCGCCCAGCGGAATTTGACGATTCGCTTCCCTTCGAAGAATTAAACGTTGATCTCGTGGGGCCTCTTCCGGATTCGCAAGGTTATAGGTATCTATTAACCCTAATCGACAGGCATACCAGCTGGCCGGAATGTATCCCATTACGAACGATAACTACAAAGGCGGTCACTGACGGCATCCTTAACAATTGGATAGCGCGATTCGGTTGTCCTTTAACGATTATTACCGATCAAGGCAGGCAATTTGAGAGTGCAGAATTCTCCGAATTCCTAAAAAAATTCGGCATCAAACGTAATCGCACGACAGCCTACCATCCCGAATCGAACGGAAAAATCGAGCGATGGCATAGGGATTTAAAAAACGCCCTACGTACTGCTACTTCTTCGCCATCATGGTCTAAGGATCTTCCGACCATTTTATTAGGGCTCCGCACTACCATTCGGTATTCGGACGGTTACAGCGCCGCCGAACGTACTTTTCGTGCGCCCCTCCGCCTCCCTGCTGACCTATTTCCGCCTCAAACCGACGGAATATCACTGACCGCCCGCAAAACCCGCAACGGACAAACGCCCACGGGTTTTCCCCGATACATTCCAAAACGCAAAAAGGATGTTTTTGCGAGAAGAAGGGCTTCGGAAAGGCTTGAACCCCCTCTACTCCGGCCCCTACGAAGTGGTTACCAAAGGAGAACGAACGGCTACGCTGCTTATTGACGGCTCACAGGTAACCGTTTCTCTCAGTAGGTGTCGGCCGGCTTTCGGTATTTCCCCCACCACAACAGGGACGGATTTACCTGAGGTACCTCCGGACACAAACCTACTCGAATCATTCGACGATAGCTACCCAACCGGTAAACAACGCTCCCGCCCGCACGACTCCCAATACAGTCACTTCTCACGGCTCAACCAACTTCGCTCCGATGCCGCGACGAACTCGCCTCTGCGCACATACGCGCAAGTCGCAGCCGCAGGACACCCAACAACAGGTGCTAAAAGCGCCGCGGCTCAATGTCCAACCGCTCGATCTCCCGTTTCACTTCAACGACTCACTGATCACAATCCACCACTCCTCCATCATACTAGTCAACGTGAATCGAAGGGACACGATGAAGAAGGAGAATATCAACGTGAACCTGCTAAGTGAAAATACGATTCAAGATGTTTTTCCGCCTACCAACAAACCCGTCACTTACGAACATGAAGACTCCAACATCGCCCGTATTGCGCCAGGGGATATCCTGCGTATCACGATCAACGTGGAAATCAACAACTCCGCTTCACGCAGCCAGTCTTCACTCGACTATATCGTCACGATGCAAATCCACGAGTGCAACATCTACGAACTCCGCTTGTACGAGAAAACGGTAGACGGATTCCAGCTGAACCATTTTTATTTTCCGATTATGCAACATGGTTAAATTCAAACTATACTCTACCGACTGCTTCTGTTTATTTGATCACACATTGTATTCGCTTATCATAATGCTTCAATATTTTATCTTTATTGTACGAACTGGGGGACCTATGTAATGACTCATACTTTCAACTGTGTAGTTCTCCAATAAAGGTCGAGGGAAACCCTGAGTGACTCACACCATGCACGGTAGGTAGGGTGAGGTACGGGGAACAGTGACATCAGTTGACGTCACCCTTTTTCCACCCTCCTCTTACCTTGTCAAGTCCATATAAAAGGAGGACTCAGGGCTTCCCCTTTATGCATTCGTCTTCGAAAACTCGACTTGTTTATTTCTCGATCTACCTCGCCTCTTCTCTGAAGCCCACAGTTCATCGGAGGGTCTCGGTATGCGATAAAGCTCATCGCGCCGGCTTCTGCTCCCATTTACCCTAGTCGTCATCTGCCTCCAACTAGGTATAGGTAAATGTGGTGCATCCCCCGGGTCGGCGAGCAATCGCGCCTAGGAATGTATCCGAGCTGGCGATCTTAACACTCTTGCACACGGTCTGCGGTTACCCGCGCCGGGCATCGAGTGTTGTCCCGTCCTTTGTCTTCGTTGAGTAGGAACCAATTAAATTGACAAACCGAAGGAAGCCGATCGCCTTCACGCTCCGACACGCAGTCATAACAAATACCTTTCTTCAATCATCATCGATTAAGTGGAGCTCAAGAGCAACACTCGAAGCAAAGGCAAATGTGGCAGCTCTGAAGATCATGAATCCTTCATTGACAGCAGGCACGCTTCGGTGCATTCGATCAATAACCTGCCCGAGTATAGAATACTGCATATACGAGTATGTTGCACGATTTGAAGCTAGTTTTGTACCTCCTCAGTTCAAAGTGTAAATACACATTATTTGCTTTTCACACTCGTATCGAGATGAGGTGATCCAGAAATGATATTTAGAGACGTTTGTGATCAAGTTTTTTCTTAGATATAAAGTCCTCTTGAAGGCTATTCTTACATTGGTGATGATTGGAGAGGACAATTTCTGCTTCTAAGTATTGCGGTCTCTCAACAAAATATACAGTTCTGTACGTTTATGCGGAAAATTCAATGCAAGGTTATTATACAGGGTGTAAGCCTAACTGGTCTGCCATACGGTACCAGTCGATTCTACAACTAATTTGCAACAAAAAATGTCCCTTAGCGATTTTTTTTAAACCCTTCGTTTTCGAGTTAATTTAACTTTAAACTTTTTTTTCGTGATTTTGACCTTATGTCATTAAATTGGTCATAACTCCTTGCTGTGTAAATTACAATTTGAGGATACCGTTGGAAAGAGCATTAAATTTCCTATCGGATAAATGCCTTAACTTTTTTTTGAGTCAAGGTTTGAGACATCAAAACGTCCTCTAAAAACAGACTTTTACGTAATTTTGTAAACCTTGCATTTTTTCAATCTCAAATTGAACTACGAGAACCCATACTTTTTCAAGATGCAAGAACAGTGAAAACTGCGCCAGAATCTCAGATTTCCAATGGTATAATCAAAACATATTCTACAACCGTATTTAGGGGAGAAATTCGGGTTTGAACGCGGAAAAACGTGCATTTTTTCAACGAAATCTGCGCTCCGCCTAGTCGATTTGAGGGGTAGGACGATGGGAGTGGGTGGGCGGGCGCCGCAGTAGACAGCGAGGCCTCCGGAAATAGGATACCAGAGCGCTGATTTCGTTGAAAAAATGCACGTTTTTCCACGTTCAAACATAAATTTCTCCCCTAAATTCGGTTGTAGAATATGTTTTGATTATACCGTTGGAAAGCTGAAATTCTGGCGCAGTTTTCACTGTTCTTGCATCTTGAAAAAGTATGGGTTCTCGTAGTTCAATTTGAGATTGAGAAAATGCGAGGTTTCCAAAATTACGTAAAATTCTCTTTTTAGAGGACGTTTTCATGTCTCAAACCTTGACTCAAAAAAAGTTAAGGCATCTATCCGATAAGAAATTTAATGCCATTTCCAACCGTACCCTCAAATTGTAATTTACACAGCAAATTGAAGGAGTTATGACCCATTTAATGACATAAGGTCAAAATCACGAGAAAAAAGTTTAAAGTTAAAATAACTCGAAAACGAAGGGTTTAAAAAAAATCGCTAAGGGACATTTTTTTGTTACAAATTAGTTGTGGAATCGACTGGTACCGTATGGCAGACCAGTTAGGCTTACACCCTGTATAGCTAAATAGATTGTTAATAGCCTGGTGTTCATGTTTCGATTGAAAGGATACAAGTTTGCTCGTGATTATTTGCATGATAAAGATAATGACTGACTATGTTTTGTACGCTTACACGACAATCAAATTTGAAAGACTTCTGATACAAGCACTAACCCACACGCAAGCACAAGTTTGGAGGCTAAATGACATTCACACATTCACCCACCTACATCTCGTAGGATTGACATAGATTGGTAGCGTAAGAAGTTGAGATAGTGTAAGGAGGCATAGAATGAAGTGGCATAAGATTGACACAATCATGATGTGAGGAGGCATCTTGAGTTGGACCTGATGATAATTTTGGCCCCTATTCCTGCAATTTTTGGAAACTTACGAAAATGATGATGGGATCAAGTTGTGGTGGCCATAGTATCAAAAGTAAAGACAAAGTACTCCTAAACTTTTGAGAGTCACAAACTTCGTCTTTGGCTATCAAATCTCGAACATATCATTTGGAAAAGCAAGTTATCCTCATCCTCGTGTCGGATGTAAGAAGTGCCCTGGGGAAGATTTTTTCGAAACATGGCCAGGAGGCTGACAGCTCCACCACACAACACTAGACTTCCTGTAAACAATAAATGTAAATCAATAATACCTCTAATTTCACTATTTAGCTGAAACTTCCCATGAACGCCACAGTCGAAGTGCTATCCAATAAGGTGACTAGTCCACAATCCAACCGCAACCAACTAGTTGCGTTGGTTCCTACGTGCTTGGTCAAAGACTGCAGATTTAGAAGAATGTACTCAGGTGTCTCTGAAAATTTCAAGAAGGCTGAGCGCCTAGGCGCCTTGATGGATTGGACTTATTAGCTACTCAACGGAGAGAGTTTATTATAATTGTAAACTGAGACCCGTGTGCCACCGGGGTCTGGCACCCATCCACCGCCAATGTTTTAATCGGCGAGAGCTCGTCCTACCCCCTCCCGACCCACCACCAGTAAACACGGTTTCATAAGGTGAATCAATAACCAAGTCCACGACCGCTCTTCTTCTCTTCGCCAACTCTTGTCCCAACTCTGTCTTCCAACATTGATGGAATTGTACTGTAACTTGGTTTGCTGTTGAAGCGTACACGAGTACAATGAAAAATGACATGAGGATATTGGTAGGTATAAAATATTGCTTAGCACTCCCATAGCTTCCAAATTCAGAATGTGACAACAATGATCTTGGTGGAAGGGTCATCGACACCAAAACACAAGGCTAGTATCATCCCTTGGAATGGAAGTTCAACTTGTGCAGCCTCTAGTTAAATTTCTTCACATAGTTGTTTCCTCAATCATTATGCTATAAGTAAATTGTGTTTGTAAATTACAACATAGTTTTACATAATAGTCGACTTCTGATCCGTCACAAGATAAAGATCTCGTATCTAATGGATCGTTGTTGGTATTTAAATATTTAGTATTGCTTCCGAGTCCACCAAGGTAGCGGAAGCTTTGTTTTCACTTTTCAAGGACAAAAAAAAAGTTCTCCAAATTCAAAATTTTCTCTCGGGTTTTACGTTTTAGACCTTTCTGAACAATTTTGGTTCCGTGTCTGTGTGTCTGTCTGTCTGTCTGTGTGTCTGTCATGAATTCCTTGTAACGCGCATAACTATACGAAGTTACTGTCTGATTTCTATGAAATTTTCAGGGATTGTGCGGGTTGGTGTGTAGACGGTCCCCTATGAAAATCATCATCCTCGGACTGATAGAAGCGACTGCGCATGCGCAAACGTAAATTCCTTGTAACGACCATATCTTCTACATGTTCCATCCGATTTCAATGAAATTTTCAGGGATGTTACAGATTAGTATTTAGATGGTCCCCTTTGAAAATCATCACCCTCGGACTGATAGTAGCCGCTGCGCATGCGCAAACGTGAATTCCTTGTAACAGCCATAACTTCTACATTTTCCATCCGATTTCAATGAAATTTCCAGGGATGTTACTGAGTAGTGTTTAGATGGTCCCCTATGAAAATCATAGAGAATGGTTTTTCATAGAGGGATAGTCACCTGTGAGAATCTCAAATCCTATTCATTGCATCACTAGGCCTCAATAGCTCAGAGGTAGCACATAGAATTATCCCCCAGGGGTCCCGGGTTCGAATCCCAGCCGAGGCTAAGCATTTTTTTGATCCAATCACATACATCTACTCACATTTTTCATCCGAATTTGATGACATTTTCTAGGATTGTCCAGATTAGTGCGTAGATGGTCCCCTATGAGGGTAGTGAAAGGTACTTAGAGATTGGTGTTTTGAGATTAACTACTATGCATCGGATCATCTATATAATTGGGTTATGGATACGAGGAAGCTATGTGCCACACCCACTTGGTAGACTTTTTTAATGGGTATAACAAAATTTGTATTTGTATTTAATACGCTGCAAATTATTACCTACTCATCGGTTTATTTATTTTCTGTATAGAACATGGCTTCTATATTAATAGCACCTATCAACCATAATAATATCACTCAATTATTTATTTTTAACTTCTTAGAAGTGACTAAGTAGTACTAATAACCAAATTCTTCGGGCACAACTAGACCCCTGATGGAGCCCTTTTTTACCACCAAAATTTCATCAAAATAGGTCCATGGATAACTGAGGATAGTGCCGCGTATGGGACTGCATTGTGGATACTCTAGATCAGCGGAGTTTAAACCAAATGGAGACTGAGCCAAATTCATATTTCAAAAAAAATTGTATTATTTTGAGCCTCAAAAATCCAGCTGTATCATTCGAATTGGTATCAGGTGGAGTAAACTTGGGTGCCAGTAAATAGAACAAAGCCACCAGCCCCTCAGGGCTTCGGCATCGTCTGTTTGTAGCTTATGAATGAAATAAGCCTCTCAAGATATGTAACTGACGTAGGGAAGCCGTATTTGCATAATGTTCAACTCTTCAAGACCAATTAACCTGAAACCGAGGTCAAAGACGTAGTAGGAATTACAGAGACGCCTAGTGTTGACAGAAAGTCATTTCATTGACGAGACTGCACGCTTTTGCTTTCATTAGGAGGAGCTCTGTTTCTAGTTTCTCTTGTCGTCGTTGGTTGCAGAGCGGGGGCGATAGCATGTTGAATCGAAGTCGAATAGAGATGCGGAGACGCGATGCCACCGAAATAGGCCAATATCTTCATCAGCCATCAAGACGGGTAGGCATACAAACTCTCTGCCGTCTGCAGGTTGCGGAAGAAACAACCAACCATTTACAAAATATGTATTGGAGGAAGTTCAGTCTACTTTGAAAAGTTGGTCAATAAATTAATTGCGGACATATAATAACCACTAGTTACCTCTACACAATACTGGCGACTAAATCACTAAATTACTATGTCAACAAATTTCTTAGAGGAGAATTTATCAGCGATCATATTTGAACGGGCCTACAGCCACTCATAAGCATCGCAGGTTTAATACTGTCTGGAGCGCTGTGTGCCTACCTTTGAATTTCTCTCTCCTTCTTGTCAGTCCTCCTTGCCTCTCGCAGTTTAATTTAATTTTCACTTTGAAAACGACATGGTTTCTGGCGTTTTATTTATCTAAATTTCAAACAGTAAACTCGCATTTTGGTTTATTATTTTATATAAGAAGAAAAAAAAGAAGTATGACCCCCCGCCAAAATTTGTTGGTTTACGTTTCAAGGTACGTAGAATCCAAAAATCGAATAAAAACGCTGCAAATTATTACACAATGGTTTACTATTTTTAATGGATTAGGAGATTAGGCCTCTTTTGCGATTCACACTCGTGTTTCTGATTTATCGTACGTCCAAACCTTAAATTCTCGTAGTGAGCGAACGGTTTGTCCTACAGGGCTCCGTGTGGTCTCTGAAAATTCTAAAAATGTAATGATATCTTAAATTGATGGAAAAACTATACCTTTCATTAAAATTTTTTGAGTTAGGGCGTTTTCAAAATTTCAAAATTGATTTTGGAACCCTTAGAAGTGACCTACATCAACCAAAATCTTCGGGGCACAACTAGACCCCAAATGGAGTCTACATACCAAATTTCATCAAAATTGGTCAATGCTAAGAGGCAAAAGTGCCGCGTACGACGTACGGCGGACGGACGGCCAAATTTTTATTCGGTTTTTGGATTCTACGTGCCTTGAAACAAAAACCATCAAATTTTGAGGGGGTGTTAAACTTTTTTTTCTTGGTCAATTCCAAAGGTTCATTATTGAAAATAATAAACCAAAATTTGGCCGTCCGTCCGCCGTCCGCCGTGAGCGGCACTTTCCTCGGTTAGCATTGACCGATTTTGATGAAATTTGGTAGGTAGGCTCCATTTGGGGTCTAGTTGTGCCCCGAAGATTTTGGTTGATGTAGGTCATTTTTAAGGGTTGAAAAATAAGGGTTGAAATTTTGAAAACACCCTAACTCGAAAAATTTTGATATAAAGGTATTGTTTTTCCATCAACTTAAGATATTATTACATTGCTAGAATTTTTAGAGACCACACGGAGCCCTGTAGGACAAACCGTTCGCTCCCTACGCGAACTTAAGGTTTGGACTGATGAATCAGAAACACGAGCGTGAACCGCAAAAAGGCCTAATCTCCGTTCAAATTTTAGCTGGCCGAAATGCGATCGATGTTTTTTCTGCATGTTGGTTGGTGGTAACAATGGTAAAGCCGTTTCCTTTGCAGACGAGTGATCTATATAGAAAAATAATAAACCTTTGTGTAATAATTTGCAGCGTTTTGTTCTTTGATTAAGAATCAGCGCTTCAAATAGAGCGTTCCTGCCCATCTGAAAACTTGTTCATCATAAGTACCTACTTGTACCTAATAATTTTGAATAATAACCATTTTTACAGTAAAACATTTTTTGAGGCCACATTATTCCATGTGAGGAAGTTATACTGTCCACTCGACTTGGTAGACTTTTTCTCTAAAGGACAATACCTCATTCTTGATGGATTCTTACTATGATAGCTGTTCCTTCCTTTTGCATACAAAGGTTTGCTCTGTTGCGCTTGCACTACGGATTACTGGAGAGTCCTTTACATGGATGACAGCCCTGTGAAGGGGAGGGCACTTCAAATGTTTACCCTTCGCTAATGAAGTATAGGAAACGCTGTAGCTGGTTTAGGAGGGGACATTAGAACCTGACCACCCGTAAACACCGGTCTGTCCTCAAAATCGTTGACCAGGTCTATATCGGACAGGGACGACAGTTCGATGCGAAGGCAAAAGCCGAAGGGAGAATTGTTGGGAAACGAGAGGTCCAAGAACAACGCTGATAGCGACCAAGAGGGGGCGGAGTTGAGAGTGGAGCGGTGAAGTTAATCGAACTTTGTTCATAAAGTTAACTGCATATTCCATCGGATTTAGTTATGCACTTTCCCTTTATCATTCAAGTTGCAGTAAAGATCATTTCTGGGATAATTGTAAACTAGGGAGTAATCCGCTTTAGTAATGGTGAACTGGGCCCAACCTGAAATGAATCGGTTATTTTTAAAAGGGCGTAAGTCCACAAAAATGCCATTTCGGTTTTGTTTTTTCTGTTCTTCAACACTAGTTGCATCGTTTGCAATTAAACGGACATGCGAATGACGCATCTAACATGATATAAATCGCCCTTGAAAATCCTGATTTCTTTTAGAAGAGCGTAAGTCCGGACTTACGCCCCTAAAAAAGAAAATTGGAACCGCACTCTGATGCGGTCCTCTTCCAGGAGATTGAGGAATATCGGCAACATTCTCCGATGATTGCCGCTTTCCTCACTCCTCCTGGGCGTAAAGCAAAACAAAACAAAATTAAACACCATGGCTTCCTTCTGTGTTACAGACATTCGCCTACCACAGCGGGAATGTTTTGATCAACTGTAACAAGATTGCTGATAGTCAGTAGATCAAGCGGTATATTCCAGAAGAGCATGATGAACTCTACGCTGAAATAGACAATTGGCCAATAATATATGATCCTGACGTCAGTACTTTTTCGTTTTAGACCATCAAAACAAGCTTTTCTGAACAAATAAAAGTGATTTATGAAGAAGTGTTAGTGTTTTGGTTCTTCACGTTTCATCAAACTTATCATTTGTGGCTTCCGAGTCTACCAAGGTAGCTGAAGCTTTGATTTTTTCATATTTCAAGATTTAAAAAATAATGTATTCCAAAATCAAAATTTCAACTCGCGTTTTACGTTTTGGGCAGTTTTGGTTTCGTGTTTTTCGTGTCTGTTTGTCGTAAAATCCTTGAAAACTCCAATTTCGATGACATTTTCATTGAATGTTTGCGCGTTAGATGGTCTTCTAAGAAAATCATCGCCCCTGAATCGCTTCCCCCTGAAAACCTTGTAACAGCCATACCATCGATCTTTTTCGAATGAATTGATTAAATTTTCAGGAATTGTGCGGGATGGCATGAAGTTGGCCACCTTTGAGGCTAGTACAAGGTACTTAGAAATTGATGTTTCGAGATTAGCTACTATGTATCGGATCTTCTATAAATCGGGGTTATGGTTACGAGGAAGGTATGTGCCATACCCTTCGATAGACGATTGGAAACTACTTTTCATTTCTATAGCAACTTCGTTTCATTATTTTACGACTTTCCGGGTTGCCAATGATAAATGGAGTAATTTATCATGATTTCAGAAAGCCTGCAATTCATAAAAAGTGAGATTGTACACGATTTTCTAAAGGGCGTAAGTCCATGGGATTGATTAGCGAATTTGGAGCCCCTAGGTGAGGGCTCCTAAAGCGTCAAACTTATTGCTTAGACAGAGAAAAAAGTTTTCCTTTCACAATTTTATCGAGAGCGGCATACAGGATGTTTTTCTTGATTTTCTGAAAGTTTGGTAGCAAGGACTTACGCCCTTTTGAAAGAAACCGATTCAAATGTTACTTAAAACCTTAAATGCTGTGTTGGACTTTCAAAATAGTCTTTGAAAATGAAGAGTAGAGTTCTTTCTCACTAAGTAACTTATATTCCAGTAGATTGAGGAGCTCAGAGGGGTTGCTGAACAAAACTTGGGATAAGGATTTTTTTTTCATTTATTCAGGGATGGTATGGACATGTTGATATTGAAAGTTTGCCAGGTCGAAAGCCGTGAGGACAACTTTTGACAGCCGAGAAACCTCGAAATTGTTACTACTTACTTGATTGTAGAGGATTAAATTGTGCATCCAACGGCTACCATAACTGTATAATTTGGTCTAGATTTGGGGGCATCCTTCCAGAGGAATTTTCCTTTTTTTGTAGGAAAGTACTTACGTCGAATTGAAGTGCTTGTTTCCATCTATATTCAGTATCAATATTCCCCTAGATGATTCACTATTCATGGGATGAGCGAATTTTAAGAGTGCTATTTAAAGACAGTCATCTTCAAAAATAGGAAAACAATGAAAGTTTCCACTAATGAAGTTTTTCACTAAAACGTATTCTTCTTGATAGGGTATTTTTTCAGACAAACACTGTTCAGTTATTCAATTTACTATGATTACGAAAGGGAGAAAGTTAGCGGTTCTCCCAACATATCGACTCTCAAGATGATCGATAGTAGCTCTGCCCACCTGTCGCTACGTGCCCGATCGGTATTGCGATTAACCCACCGGATTTTTCGTCATCTTCGGTTTATTTTGGGACGTCGAATTGCCACCCCCTTTCGTCTACGTAGTTTCACGTCTCAGTCTAGAAGCCCTCATTACTACATAGCAGTACCACGTACTGTCGCCGGCTGATTTCCTATCCTCCGATCATTATAGACTTTGATAATGCTTTATACACAATTATATATACAATATACACTATGTGTGACACAATGGGGGAAAAAATATGGGTGCAATATACACTATAATATGGGTTCATGGGGAATGCGACACAACATTCTATGTATAAGTATACATTACAAGTGTACTCCCCAAGCACTTGCTATTGACAGAAATTGAGAGATTTTGCTTCCGAGTCTGCCAAGGTAGCGGAGGCATTGTTTCTCACTTTTCAAGGTTTTAAAAAAATGTTCTCCAAAATCAAAATTCCCACTCGCGTTTTACGATTTAGACCCTCCTGAACAATTTTGGTTTCGTGTCTGTCACTCAGTCATGAGTTCGCTGTCCTCCAATTCCTTCTAACGACCACAACTAGAAGGAGTTATTGTCCGATTTCGATTAAATTTTCAGGAATGAGCGGATTGGCGAGTAGAAAATCATCGCCTCCGTAAAAACCTAAATACGATAAACCATGTGTACTATCCGTACTAGGTTTCCACTCTAAAAAGGAACTGAAACCAGACGGCACTACACTAGTAATATAATATACCTAACTTTAAGCAAGAAAATAGATATTTTCCGCAAAGAACTTCGAAATAGAATATATTTTAATAATCTTACACAGATGATGACATTCTAAACATCTTGAAAATGGATTTAGAAATCATGTGGCCAAGAGTTAAAATTATTTAGATATTGATTTAATTCATCGCTGAAGCTGACACCATGTAACAGTCATAACTTCTACGTTTTTCATGCCAATTTTATGTCATTTTCAGGGCTTTTTTGGTTTGTAGTATAGATGAAAATCATAGCCTCAAGATAGATAGTGGCCCCTGCACACGCGAAAACGTAAAAATTGTATAACATCCATAACTCCTACATTTTTCACCCAAATTTGATGAAAATGTCAGAATTTGTGCTCGTTGGCGTGAGGTCCCCTATGAGAGCAGTGCAAGGTACATACAGATAGTTTTTTGAGGTTAGCTTCTATGCATCGGATCTATCAATCTGGTTATGGATATAGGAGGCTACGTGTCACATCCATTTGGCAGACGTTGACTATTTGGCACTTCCTTCGTTGTCTCCAAAGGACATTAGTACCAAACTTTAATAGAAAATTGATCTTCTAAAAACTCAGAAAAATATGAAAATGTTGAATATTGAATTTTAAATTATGGTTTGGGGTTGTGATTACCTAAAAGGGTGATTACCTTTAAGTTGATCGGGAAATTTTTAATGAAATATTGAAAACAGATAAAATGTGACCTCCAGCTGGACTTGAACCCACAACCTTCTGCTCAATTGGCCACATTTTTTCACCTAAAACTGTTCCACTAAGTAAGTACATTACTAGTTATTCCATAATTTATTATTGTGTTATACTCGAATGTCCTTGTTACGCACTTTTCATAAAAAGCGACTAAATCACAACCGAGGAAGAAATAATACTTTGAGGTATAATAAAACTGATATACCACACGCGCAAAATTTTTTGCTCATGTTCTTATAAATAAATATGAACTAACTGGGTCAAAATGTTCAGTCAGTTGATTCAAAATTAATGTTATTTCTACGAATGCCATCTTCACTCGCATGATTGTCTTTACTGTACACATACTGCAGTACCTCATGATGTAGATATCGAATAAATATGTGCTCATTCATTACAGCAACTTTTTTTTATTATTAACTATTTATATTATAACTACGTATATCTTTCTTAAAGATGCAGTTCCATTTGATACACAGACTACTTTGTTGGTTCTGTGACTTTTCGGCTTCATGGGAAGAGAAAATGTTTTGTGTTTACACTGTTAACACAGAATCCCAGAAATCGATAAGGTTACGCACGCCGCTCTGTCCCACACTCCTGCTCGTTCGGCTGTGACGAGTCTCCAAGAGGGAGCCCGCCTGGTTGTAAATTTGTGTAACATTTAGTAAACCGTTGTAGGTGCTTTTGCCGTTACAAACAAATGGCATTGTTGAAACATAAAAAAGTACTTTCTGTTTAATTTATTGGTATTAAAGAATATCGTAGTAGTATCCATGGTAATTTAGCAAGTCCGATTGAGTTGGGAACTCTTTCGATATAAATGTATGGCCAAATGAATAATTTAATTAGTCAATTTAATTCAACCATTTATCAAATCGATACACTTGTTCCCAGAACATATCTTTATCTTGCGATAAAACGGATTATACAAAGAAAATACATAGTCCTGAACAACTTCAATTCCCGCTAATTTCAATGAGCAAACAAAAATTATACGTGACCATGTCGCAGTACCGCCTAGTGTGTATTGTCTAAATATATTCCTCCTAAATATAGTCCAACATTAAAGCCTTTACTATATTTATAGTAGACTAGTCTACCATTATAGCCTCTAGAGCTATGGTACGAAAATGAATTGATGAACGGTAGATAATAGTGGAATCTACAATCCAAAGAATCAAGATCATGGTGAAGATTTTCCACACTGATTCGATCGCAATGAAATTCATGAGCAATCATTTCTAACTTGAGAATCAAGCCCTTAGTGGAAATACCTATGTTTCAAAAAACATTATATTGACGGCTGTTTACGAGTTACAACGAAGGTGAGGTGGTCTCCGATTTTTCTGTCAGGGGGTTTTAAGCCGACCGATGTCCGACGACTTCATGATTTAATTTCGTGAAAATTCGACGACAATTTTTAATAGCAAAATTACGTGCAGACATGGAACAAACATTTCAGAATGCGAAACAAATTTAGAATTTGACGAATGAGTTTTTTGAATCTCAACAAATACAGGGCCTTCTTACCATCGACAATGAAGAAACAAATTAGAGTATATCTTTTTTAATGCTACAGCAAATGAAATTGTTTTAAATAGACTTAAAAAGCCCATTACCACAACAATTTCTTTTGAATTTCAAGTTCGTGTTTCAGATGATGTGTTGGTGAGCGTTTATTGAAGTCAGTCAGCCTTCAAAAACGTGAGTTGGCAGTTTGTGATTCAGTAAAATATCTTGAAACTGGAGTAGAACCGCGAACTAGGAAATGTTTAGAAATTTAGTATTTCAGTTTTCAATTATAATAATAACAATAATGAATTTTGTGCTTTACATTGATATTATTGAAGCAAGATTGGGTGTAATACAGAATTCTAATAACCGAAAGCATATTATGCTTTTAATTATTAATTAATATTGACAAGAATCATCTACCAAGATTGTTTAAATTAAAGAACAACGTAATCAATAAATAAACAGGAATATTCTGTATAAATGTTTGAAAACGATTATTTACAAAATAATCATTATACCGAATTTAAAACAGAATAAGTTGTTAAGCACTTTTCTGGCATTTTGCTAATGCTGAAAATCCACGAAAATGTACGGAGTGTGGTTGTGGATAAAAAGCAATATGCGGACTTTCGGACCCGAACAATTTACTTCCTGAGCGTATCAGAAAGTCAACAAATTGTATGTTACTAGCGCGAAACACAAAGGAATTGACAATTAAGATGTTTTCATCTTAGTGCAAATGTCATGGCCTTTACTCTTGGGATTGAACTTCTCCTTTACTCACTAAAAAAGGTGATTTTAGACTGTCCAAAATCTGTTTTAGGTCCTAGAAGAGCTTTTTATTCTGGTATCGAGGAATATTGAAAATTGTTCAGGCCTTTATATTATCTATTGAGACAAGAAATTCTGTGAACTTTACTGAAATCCCTGAAGCCATAAAAGACTCAGAAAGGTCCACAAGACTACTAGTTTTCACCTGCTTTGATTTTTTGCACCTCTAATTATTGACCTAGAAATTTTTATCAAATTACTTTAATATGTAAAATTAAAACATTACTATCAATCAGTCTACCTTTACGAGTGGAGGAAACATGAAAATACTTGGTTTATCATAACATGATAAACTCGATATACTATATCGAGTAGAATCCACCTGAGGTGATGTTTGAAAACATCGTTTTCTACCAATAACTCGCTCACTTCCCTTTTCTCGTTTTAGTTGTGTCAAGGAAAGTAAAAAATAAGCTATACAGTTATATCAGCGGGTTTTCAAATTAACTATTTACGTTGGGGGATTTTTCAGTCATTGTGACTTATTAAAGTTTATTAAGACACAAATTTCTACAAAATACTTCGGCAAAGATTTATAATACATTATAATGTGACATTATTATGGTGGGGTCGGTTTTAAACAACATACATTTGTTCGATGAATTTCCAAGAACATATTTTATTCTTATGCTTATAATCATTGTTAACGATCAGGTATCACTCAATTTCATGTAATGTAAAATTGTTTTGATGGAATCGTAGAAAAGAACGCATTGGACCCCACCAGTAGGCACCAGTAAATTCCGAATGTCCCTGCGATTACGGGCAAGTGACCAGCCGTTATTTCAGATTGCAGGATTTCCTCATCAACAAAAAGCAAAGGTGATATTGTTAGGAACCGAGAAAGTTCGACCTTTGAAGTCATCGTCATTTGGTCGATATCTCGCCATATCGAATGAATCCCGTTCAATCGTATTAATCAACGGTCTTCATTGACGTCATATCTATTTTGTCCGAAGTCAATTCAGTTGTTTCATAAACCAACTATAGCAACTTTACACTGTCTACCTATGTAAAAAACAAATCTGCCAAGTTATTTGGAAGCTTCATAACGTGGAATAACATGTACATTAATATACAAAAATGACAGATTTAATCATTGAGCAGGCCTCCAAGTTGTCTCCATACTAATGGTTCCCTGATTTGATAGAAATCAACACGATCGAGAAGTTCTTTCAAGTTTTTTTGACGATTTTTCACTTTCCAATGGAATTAATGAACGGTGTATTATCATTATTTGTCAACGCTTTATCCATTGTTTACATGTATTTGAACTGCCATAACCTAACAGCTGCCATACTTCAAGACTTCTCTTACTAATCACACTCTTCTGGCAAGGAGAAAGTTTTCAGAAGTTCGTGGGAAAAGAAAGATCTTGAGGGATCCTTTGTTAATGATAGATATTGCCAATGATAAAGTTTGAGCATTAAGTATTAGTTTTTGAAATTTTTTCTCGGTGGAAGCGTGAAGAATATAGAGCTGAGAAAAGTTTTCAAGTACAATACAACGGCTCCATCACCCAAAATCCGAATTTGACTTGGTGGTTAATATTACCATCGTGTACTTGAAAGTCTATGTACAGTTATATGGAACGCTCACCAGAAATTTGTGTCAATTTTCTTGTCTTCTTGGCTTTCTTTTTGAATCCTATGGAACCCATTTACATTTTCCCTGAATGCAGTCTATCTAATGGTATAAAACTAAGTCACGTTCCTACAGTTGCCTATTGGTTTATTATTTTCAATAATGAACCTTTGGAATCGACCAAGAAAAATATTTTTTTTACACCCCCTCAAAATTTGATGGTTTACGTTTTAAGGTATGTAGAATCCAAAAAACTAATAAAATTTGGCCGTCCGTCAGCCGTACGCGGCACTTTCCCCACTTAGCATTGACCGATTTTGATGAAATTTGGTATGTAGGCTCCATTTGGGGTCTAGTTGTGCCCCAACATTTTGGTTGATGTAGGTCACTTCTAAGGGTTCCAAAATCAATTTTGAAATTTTGAAAAGGCCCTAACTCAAAAAATTTTGATATAAAGGTATTTTTTTTCCTTCAATTTAAGATTCTATAGAATTTTTAGAATTTTTTGAGACCACCTGGAGCTCTGTAGGACAAACCGTTCGCTCACTACGAGAATTCAAAGTTTGGACGTACGATAAATCAGAAACACGAGTGTGAATCGCAAAAAACCCGAAAAAAAAAACTCCAAAAAAAAAACCCGAAAACCCCGAACCTCTCCGAACCCAAAACCCTCCCTTTGAACCTCTCCGTTCAAATTAAAGCTGACCGAAATGCGATCGATGTTTTTCTTCATGTTGGATGGTTGGTGGCTTTGCAGACGAGTGATCTATATAGAAAAATAAAAAATAATAAACCATTGATCGACAATTCTTAGCGAACCAGGCTATTTTCCGACCAATATTTTTCTGTTAAAAAAATCTCTACCAAGTTGGGTGGGAAAGAAAGCCACCCTAAAGAAGATAGCATAGACACATAAAATTTGTTGGTACAAAAATTATTGCGTTATTGATCGAACAACTCGACTCAATGTTTTGTTGTTTTCTCAGAGTTCTCCTGCCGATGTAATTTCAATCATATTCACTCTAAAACTTGAATTCGGAGGAAAATCGGGAGGTTACAATGCAAGAAATCAATGTTTCAGGAAAATCAAGTTTGTTATGTTTGCGCTGGAGTAGACATTACTTTTGGTGCGACGAGGATAAAGTACAGGTAAAGCCTAAAAATGTCCATCAAATGTCAATCCCTGGTCAAAGAATGCTTTTTAGGACGTCCCACAGTAAGACTTGGGCGTCCTTATGCGATCGATCTGGGGTGAAGGAAGACAACACTCAACAGAAAAAAAAAATAACCACACAGTAATCCGTTTTAGACCATTCTGAATCCAAATCCGCGAAAAAAACCATAGGTGTATGTCTGTGTGTGTGTGTGTGTGTATGTGTGTATGTGTGTATGTGTGTGTGTAACAAAATCTTGTGTACTCTGCACAGGCCTTAGTTCTCAACCGATTTTCCTGGTTCTTTTTTTGTTCGTCGCGGAAAACTATCTAGTTGTGCACTACGTCGCCGGAATTTCGAATTTTGCCTTTTAAGGGGGGAAAGGGGGGGTTAATGCTCGAAAAACGTGCGTTTTTGGGCATAATCTTGTGTACTCTGCCCAGGCCTTAGTTCTCAAACGATTTTCGTGGTTCTTTTTTCGTTTGACGCGTAATACTATCTAGTTGTGCACTACGGCGCCGGAATTTTGGATTTTGCTTTTTAAGAGGGGGAAAGGGGGGGTTAATGCTTAAAAAACTTTCGTTTGCGTGCGTAATCTTGTAAACTCTGCCCAGGCCTCAATTTCCAACCGATTTGCGTGTTTCTTTTTTTGTTTGACTCAAATAACTTCCGAGTTGTACATGATTTTACCAGAGTACCAAAATTCGCAAGGGGAGGGGGTGAGTGGGGGGATAATATTCACAAAATATCCGATTTTTCAATATTTTGGTTCCTTTACTGCTTACTAATTGTACCCAAGCTTTGAAATTGAGGAAAATTCTCATTATACCTCCGAATTTTCATGAATTATTCTCTGTACCACCATGGAACTAATAGTGGTGCCACCATGGTGCCATGATGCCATAAACCGCTTATTTCGTGGTTTTTTTTGTGTTTCACCTTGAATACGGATGTGAACTTCGACGGACTGCCAACCAAAACTAACAGATGAAAGTTCCATGTTAGGACGTATTTCCGCTTTGGTGCCAGACTGGCACCATTGTTGGCGTTGGGTAGGGGGGGGGGGGGGGGGGGGGTGAACTCGAATTCGCATGTTGGGTATCGTAGATCATGGATTTTAAAATGCTCTTCAGATTCGAGGCTCCCATGCCGCTAGAAATGTTAAGGTGGATAATTGTGGGGGGGGGGGGGGGGTCAGTATTTCTTGCCTAAAGTAATAAATAAATTACATCGAGTGAAACAGTTTTATTTCACCTAGAATACGGATGTGAACCTCGACGGACTACCTACTAAAACTAATAGATGAAGGATCAATGTTACGACGTATTTCCGCTTTGGTGCCAGACTGGCACCATTGGTGGTGTTGGGGAGTTGGTGGGGGGGGGGTGAACTCGAATTCGCATGTTGGGTGTCGTAGATCATGGATTTAAAAATGCTCTGCAGATTCGAGGCTCCCATGCCGCTTGAAATGTTATGGTGGATAAAGGTGAGGGGGGGGGGGTCACTATTTCTTGCCTAAAGTAATGAATAAATTACATCGAGTGAAACAGTTTTATCGCTTACCAACTGGTTGAACTGATCCAATACTTATCCAATGGGACGTCCCCTGGAATGCATGCATTACTAAACAATATGTTTTTTTATTGCTTCCCAAACGCTGTGGCTCCTATAATAAATTTTTTTGACATCTATAGGCAAATTTAGCAGCTAAAATCGAAAATCCTTCTGAATTAGGTTGTGGCTTTTGGGGCACTATCGTTGTTCAAAGATAGGTTTTCACGTTTATGGATGCGTACGCGTTACTTTTACTCTAATAGCAATACGTCTCAGGCAGTCAGGAAAAGAACCAAGTAATCAACTGATAGTGCCAAATACTCCTTGCTGCAGCTGGAATTTGAAGGCGAGCTCAAGGAGTCCTGTGCGTAGAAAATTAAACCAGAAAGTACAAATATATTCGTCAATGGGTTGTAATAAAATGTAGAGACCCAAGAAATAGGGGTGTGTTCCAACGGACTATAGCTAACCTCCTAGGAAAGCTCGAAAAAGCTTCGGGAAAACGAGGTCTCAAAACTTCTTAGCGACTTCCCGCATTTTCTGTCTCTTCGGCCAATGTCGTCCTGCTATGCGAAGAGTCCAACGAACACTCACCGCGGGCTAATGAAGAAAAAAGGAGTTCGAGATGGGCTGGCTTCGCACGGTCGCCTGCCAAGATAGTTCCTCTCCCGGAACTATAAATAGGCGCTTAGGAATTCCCTTAACCGCGCTCAGCTGACCCTGCTGGCCGTGTTATATCATCGCTAAGACAGAAAACCCCATTGTAAACCCTTTCGAAGGAGTTTCGGTGGGAGGTAAATCATCTTCCCCACCGCGTGCGTCCATTTGCTATCGTGCGGCTGTCAAATAGTTCCGAGTCAAGGATAACGTTGAGACCATTATTTTGTTAGTGTTAAAACAGCCAATGCACCGATTCTTTGGGCCCAGATGACGCAGAGCAGTGCAGGTTTTGCGACTCTCACTTTCGAATGGCGGACAATGTACAATACAAAGAGAAACTATAGTAGGCAAAAGAGGATCTTCGAGAAAGCTGTATCGGTTTCTTTGGAACAGTTTTCTATTAGACTCTGAAAACCATGGATCTACCGTGACAGTGATTCCTACAAATAAATTATAGCCTGTGTGCGGTGCCCTCCTCGCCAATCAATTTACCAAAAGAGTTCTGTGCAGTCACCTATCTGAGATGTAGATAAACAAAAAACCTTCCGGATCCTAAAGTACCTGAAGTGGTTTTGAACAATATAGGAGATTGGAGTAAGTACAAGTGAGCATTGCATATGCCTGCGCCAAGTACTCAAAAGATTTGAAAGGACTACACTCTTCGTAACTTGCGCTTGCTTGAAATTCAGGCTAAGTATCGACGAGAGTTTTGTTCCATGTTCAACTATCACAGAGCTTTAGACTCGTAGTCTAAACCTTATCAAATTTTTCAGAGCCTTGTTACTCGCGAATCTATAATATTTGAGATCTCGTAACTAAATTCATGGCTAGATATTTCTGGTTTGACTTAAAATTTGTCACATACTAACGTATACGTATACGTTAGGTAAAGTACTAACTAACTACACTACAACCGGGGATTTTGATGAGCAAATTTCGAAAGTTCCCTTAAGAGCTAGTAAAATTGTTATCGAATCACCAACAAGTTTCTCTAAAGAGGATAAATGGTGAAGACCATTTATTAAAATGTCAATATTCATCAATACGTACATAAAACTAAAAACTTCTCTTAGAAAAAAAATCCGTTAGTAAAAGATAGGTAAAAGATAGGCTACAAAAGGTCTGTACTCTTTCAAAAACGTCAAGGCTTGGAAGCCATCATCTTTATGTTGACTCAGAAACACCTTTTCGAGGAACCTCAGTACTAATGTAGTCGTCTAACACTCATTAGGCCCAACACTAAATAAATCGTTCAGTTGTACGATTTCTCGATTAATCTGGAGTAGACATGTAGAGTTATGATACTGTAGCGACGATACACCTAAACAGATCAGGAGTAACTATATACCTTAGGGTGTTACTTTGTATATACTGGGTGTTGTTGATAAAACTATTCGAACCATACTGAATTTAACCAGTATGAATAATTTTGATGTATCTTTTGTTTGTTCACAGTGGTTCGGCATACGAAGGACAGTGGCAAAACGGGAAAAGACATGGGCTGGGTGTGGAAGCGCGCGGTCGGTGGATGTACCGAGGTGAGTGGTCTCAAGGATTCAAGGGTCGCTATGGCGTTAGGCAGTCCTCCACTAGCAATGCTAGGTAAGCTTCTGAAGTAATTCATTATCTTAATTATACATATTTTCTACCCAACAATTCATTTTTAATTAGTAATACCGCGATGCTACACTGATTTCACCAACAACATGGAAAAGATGATACAGACGCAGTCTCTTCATTCAGCTTTCCCTCCGGCTCAATTAAAGAGAATTACAAGGCTATAATAGATCCCTCACACTAGCACTAAATACGTAAAGATGTGAGACTTGATTTATAACTGAATATGAGATGGCCTTGGGTGATTTAATTGGGTAATCCCTGTCTCGTAGATCAACACCAGGCTGACAGGCTTCTCTCACCTTACATGATGTGAGTCCCACCAACAAGGGAGAGTAACTTGATTACACGCCTGGAGTTTTCACCCAAGCGATTTTGTGATGCTGTATATTGATACACTGCTGGGTCCCTTTATATCCTTACACAATCAATTCAGTTAGGTACATACTCTGATTAATAATATTCAATCATAGCTATCAATAATTCAAGTTTCTCGTTCTTCCATTAAAGGACTGCAAGTTTAGTATACACAGATGGTCAGGTTCCTTTGTCGCTCGTTATAATTCAGAATCTTGGGAACAAATCTCATTCATCGTAGTAAAACTGATGTTGGCACTAATCTTTACATGTAAACTGAAATAAAAGAAATGTATATCGTAAAAGAAATGTCTATAATTGATTATTTGCTCGCAAGTTGTTTAAATAGAGGCGGTTGCAAAAACTGTTTACCTTGAGATCAATATCATGACAAAACACAGTGTACCGGATAGTTCCAGTAAGATAAAAATAACGTACTTATCCCATATCCCAAGGAAAGAGGAAATAGTTTAGCAAATACTAACACATGGAATTCAAACACTCTTGTGAAAATCTATAATGGGTGATGGCATATAAGAAAACTCCTTGGATTCTGGTTTGATTATCTCATCATCCCAATCGAAAATCCTTGTGAGATACGCCTCGCCTGAAGAAAGTTTACAAAAAACGCAGAAGCACTGATCGCAAATATCCAAATGGATTCACACCAAAAGTATTGCAGAAAAGAACCTATGATGAATATCGTCAGAACATAGCAATCTATACAACTATTGCAACTGGATAAAGAAAGCCATGTTAGGAAAGTCATCTTAGAACAAGCTATATGCTCTTATCCTGAGGGAGTCTTGTACTGGTGTGGTTGACGACATTTAAATGGATCGCAACCAAGAAAATTCAATGCACCTAATCTAGATTCGTGGACGTCTGCCAAATGGGGTGTGGCACAAAGCTTCCTTGTATGCATAACCCGATTATATAGATTATCCGCAGCATAGTAATTAATCTCAAAACATCAATCTCTAAGTACCTTGCATAGGGGACTCTATACGTCAACCCGAACAACCTCTGAATATTGTTGGAAAATGTAGAAGTTATGGCTGTTAGGTTCAAGGATTTCACGTTTGCGCATGCGCACAAAATACTTTCAATTTGGGGGCCATGATTTTCATAGGAGACCATCTTCACCCCAATTCGTATAATTCCTGAGAATTGCATCGAAATAACATGGGAAATTTAGAACAGAGACAGACAGATACGGAACCAAAATTGTTCAGGAAGGTCTGAAACGTAAAATGCGAGTGGAAATTTTGATTTTGGAGAAAATGTTTTTTGGAAAATTGTTTTATTATTTTCAATAATAAGCCTTTGGAATCGAGCAAGAAAAAAAATTTCAACCCCCCTCAAAATTTGATGTTTTACGTTTCAAGGTACGTAGAATCCAAAAATCGAATAAAAAAATTTTCCGTCCGTCCGCCGTACGCCGTACGTGGCACTTTTCTTAGCAACACTGGACCGATTTTGGTTAAAATTTGGTATATGGGCTCCATTTGGGGTCTAGTTGTGCCGCGAAGCTTTTGGTTGATGTCAGTCACTTCCAAGGGGTGAAAATTGAGGGCTGAAATTTTCATGAGTGCCCTAGTTCGAAAACTCTCGAAATAAAGGTATTGTTTTTTCACCAATTTTAAATAGTATTGAATTTTTAAAAAATTTTGAGACCACCAGGAGTTCTGTAGGACAAACCATTCGCTCCCTACGAGTACTTAACGGTTTTCCTTCGATAAAACAGAATCACGAGTGTGGATCACCAAAGAGGTCTAATCTCCGTTCAAAGTTTATCTGACTAAAATGCAATCGCTGTTCATTTCTGCAGTCAGTTTTGCTTTCTGAGCAACCAGTAATCAAATTTCCATATGTAGCTCTCTATTTTTCGAATCGAGTGTCAAGCGTTTAGTTCTTTCTAATAAACTTGATTGTGAAGGTGTGAAGGCAGTATGGTGAGATAGGTAGTACCTACCAACAATTGGTAGGTAAAAAAAAGTTGGTAGGTAAAAAAAATAGGTGAAAAAGTTGGTTGGTAAAAAAACGCTGTAAATCATTGCCCAAAGGTTTATTATTTTCTGTATAGTTCACCCTTCTGTACCGTAGTTACAGAAGGGTGAACAGAAGGTACAGAAAGGTACAGAAGTGTTTCAAACCTTCATTTCCACTTGGTTGGTGGTTGGAGTTGAAATTTTCAAAAATTCCGTAGTAGGTACCTATGGTTGGTAGGGAGGGATCTATACAGAAGGGTGATCTATAAAGAAAATAATAAACCTTTTTGCAAAGGTTTTCAGCGTCTTTTAACCTTGAAAAGTTAAAACAAAGCTTCCGCTTCCTTGGTAGACTCGGAAGCAATATAAATAAAAAGCGCACCAAACTCCCATGTTTATTGCAGATTCGTGTTTAACTTTGAATTCCATGAAAAATAAAACCTTAACATGGACCACTAATTAAGGAACTCTATGTATTGTTTCTTTATGATCTCCCTCTCAACTAATGGACAAAGTTTGCATTCGTACCTTGATAGCTAGTTTTTCAGTAGTATTACTACTGTAGTAATACTTCGGATGTTTTGTTGTGCTGCTGAAACGGCGCATAGGGCATACGTTTCCTTCAAGACCGAGCAGTCGTGCGGGTTAGTATATTCTAGAGCCATGCTCTCGACCTTGATGGAATTATGTTGTTGGAAGTTGCTGAACCCTACACTGGCCGATGTGTAAAAGCAACAAAAGATTATAGCTACCTTTTTCTCTGAATTATCTTGCTTTCCATATTTGAATGACTAGTTTACTTACTCATGTGCTTTGCTACGTAAACAAAACTGACATCTCTGTTACATCACAAATTTCTTGTATTTAAAAAATTAACAGTGGTCAATCTATTCAGCATTAAAATGATGGTAGTCATTACACGTAACGGAGGGAAATTGGGGTTCTGTTGGGCGTGACGTGGCTATAAACTTAATTTCATCGTTTGTCTAAATAATTACCAACATTTGTGATTCCACTATCATAATACGTAACTTGTGCTTCCGAGGCAACCAAGGTTGCGGAAGCATTGTTTTCACTTTTCAAGGTTAAAAAAAAATTTCTCCAAAATCAAAATTCCGACTCGCGTTTTACGTTTCAGGGCTTTCAAGGCGTTCAAGGGAGAGTAGCTATCATCATATCTTGTCGATTACCTGGTGCCAGTCGAGAAGACCATGAATAGATTTAATTGTTTCGATAGGAGAATAAATACCAATAGCTAACTAATTATTAAACTAAAGAAAGCTAATTATTATTTATCACTATTTAACCTACAACATTATTTTCAGATACGAGGGTACTTGGGCGAACGGGCTCCAGGATGGCTACGGCTCCGAGACCTATGCGGATGGTGGTAAGTTCTCATTATGACCTCAACACCTAATTACACACATCAGAACAAGCCATTGCCACTTGATGTTGTGAATGTAACTATTCACTTTTATATGTAGTGGCTGCAATTCGTTCGTGGAGAAAGTAATATAGAAGCAACTATAATTCGTAACCCGCCATAAACGTCATGATAGTCAGCGATGTTCCAGTGATAATTTTGATCTCAGCGTATGTTTTGTCTCCGACGAAATTCACCTAATACTAGTAAAAATAGACTTTCGTAATCGAGTTCAGATTTGTTAAAATCGATCATGAAGAGTCGAGTTTTTGGGGACTAAAATTCGGTTCTCTAAAGATTTTTTTCTTCCTTAAAATCATGGTTATATATCGATGACATTTTCAGGGTTGGTATGTGTTAGCCAAGAGACAGTCCCCTATGAATGCCATCGTCTCCAGACTGATGGCATAGTGTTAGAAGTCACAAAGATGGTTTTCCTAAATAAGGGAATGTAGACTAAATCTATATAATATAAATCTATATATTGTCATTCCATGATGAAGGCATATTGCTCACCAAGCTTCGGCCTCCATTTTTTAATTGAGTTTATTGGGCGAATTACTTTTTAATATAAATTCATTCTTCAATTAGTTTTGCTCTGCCATCGCTATGTCTCTTGTCCTCATGTTCTTGTGGCGTCACATGTCATGATAAGCTGGTTGTTTGCTCGTTATGATGAAGGTATTAATAATGAATTTGGTGGTTATATTTAATGGACCTATTATTATCATGGTTTATCATGGTTATCATGGTCTCGTCCGTTGAACGTATTGTCATCTTAGCTTAGATAGTTTGGGCATCCGAGGTCAATAAAAGGTGTTCTTTCGTTTGTCTCAACTCCCAGAAAAAACGAACCTTCCTTTCGTTACAATGATAAGACAGATCTATGGTATTTCGTCCGCGTTCTTGTCAGGCAAGAACGGATTCCCTCTCTAGATGTTTCGTTTCGGTCACTGAATATAAGAGATCGGAAAGATCCGCTCACTCCATATATGCTATTTTATGTGCACTACATCTGCTCACGTTATACCTATCCTTGTTTTGTCAATTCTAAAAATGGTTCAGAAAGTTCTGGACGGTGTCGCGAATGCTGGTTCTGTTTTGAGGTTCATGGTCGAGCAAACAGGTCAAGGAAAAATCAAAAGGCCGCTAGGAAAAAGCTGTGAAGTCTGAGTCGCGAAAGAGCTGGCTGGGGTGGGGCGCGAAGGTGCCAGGAGAACAGTTGAAAGGGAACGACGAGGAGAGGGGACTGACTGGTGGCATTTAAATATCAACAATCCCCTCCCATCTTCTCGACACGTTCTTCAAAAGGAGGTTTCTTATTTTCTTGCCCTTCGGCAGTTCCACGCGATAGATGAACCTCCTTCAAAAGAGATGCTTTTCAACAAGTTTTCCAACCTCCCAAGTAACGTTCTTTATCAAGTGATTTTGTTATGACTGGAAGCCAAGTTACGTAGGTACATATTGGTTTTGCATCCAAGTATTTATGTTTCTAAGATAACTATTACTGATAGGTGGTTCAAGGAGGCAGCGACAGAGGAGAAGGGTGGAAGACCATAACAACATAATAATGTTATGTTATATATTATATCAGTTACATATTATGTAACTGAACTTTGTGAACATAAATAAATCGAAAAGAAGAAGTAACTATGACTTGTAGGGGATCCTAAGCAAAGGTAATCAACATTAAGTAAGGATCAAAACTCTAAAAAAACTCTATTTGACAAAATTAAATTCATGTTGATCATGCAACAAAAATTAAAAGCTGTAACATGCTGTAACGCTGTTTTTGTTAATTAAAAATCAAGTTTTTCTGTGTTCAAACAAAAATTTCTCTCCTAAATTAGGTTGTAAAAAATTGTTGATTATTCCATAAGAAAGCTGAGATCTTGGGTTAGTTTTTACAGTAGAGGTACACGAAAAACAATCCAGAAATAGAATAGTCAGACGGTTTAAAATCTTACCCGACATCTCTTACCCGACATTTTAAATTCGGAAAGTTTTTTCACCTAATATGAAAAAATCGTGAATCCCATCAAAAAAATGTTGTTTGACATTTCAGAGAAATGAAATTAAACGCTCTTTCCAATGGTGTCCTCAAATGTAAAGTTACTGAATTAATAATGATGGTCACAGACATTTCAGTGATGCAAGGTCAAAATCACTATACAAATCTTAAATACGAAAAACGTCGGATTTTAAGTTGAGTGAAACATATATAATATATATTATTATAATATAATATATATATAATATAATATAATAATATAATATAATATAATATAATATAATATAATATAATATAATATAATATAATATATAATATAATATAATAATATAATATATAAACATATATAATATAATATAATATATATATAATTTGAATATTATTCAAATTATAGGACATTTTTTGTTGCAAATTAGTTGTAGAATCACTCTCTGAAGTGCTTACCACATTAACTGATACACCCTGTATTGAAGTAGGTGGTGTAAATGTTCCTATTATTGTGAATTACCATTATGAATTCCTCGATACAAAATTTTAGTTTCTCGATCTTTTCTCTTTTCTAAGTCAACCAACAACAATACAACTGTGCACTAACTCGCGCATGTGTTAATGATGTTTCACTCGTTCTCGCCTACAGTGGCTCCTACTGATCGGCTCATGATGAAATCCATGTGCATTCTTTTTGGATCCAGCTCCAAACTTCCCTTCGAATTCGAACAAAATCTAGCTATTTGATATATGCGTACCTGCGTAATCCGTTTCGAGAGGATTAATCTTCATGTATCTAACTTTCTGCTTCCGTTAGTTTACTTGATGCATCCTTCTAACTGTTGGTGCCTCCCAAACTAATAGGATCTAAAACTTGTTGGAGTTGCTGAATCTAGTGCCCTAATGCAAGAATCGATTTCGTTTCTTTGCGTAAAACAGCATACTCCCGGACGATACTTGGTAGGTACTCATGCGATATGGCTCAAGTTTGGTTTTCCTTACGGTGTTTTAGATTTATTGTTCCAAAATTAATCTGTAGACCAGTTGGTAGATAAATGGATTGATCGGTACATCGGTCAGTGCTGATGTTGATGGGCTCATTAATATCACAAATTGCTGGATCTTATTCGTGGTGCTGTTGACCCACCCATAGTTTCTATTTGACTTGACTGTTTATTTTCCCTTACAGCCCTAAAATGTATCAAAATTTATTGAAATCCTAAATGAAAAGTTTCATTTCTTACTAGCCTGTTACCTAGATTTTCTTGCGTGGGTGGTTCGGACCACCTACAAAGCAGTACCTATCTACCTATATAAATTAAAACTAACAAAATAATACACAACTTCGGCCCAGGTGATTACAAACACCAGCTAATTGAATGTCAGTAAAAACTGTTATACTCTCGACAATCGGGAAACCAAAGTTGTTGGGTAATGATTACGGGCAATTCGATTAGGAGTTAATACGACGTTTTCATTTCTAAATTTCGAAGATCTACATTAGTATCAACGGCTCAACTCTCAAAATCTGTCATATTCCTACCGTTGGAATGGTTTCGTGAAGTTTCCGACGACGAATACGTAAAGGAACTGGTTGGACAACATCTACTACAGCCTACATTCTATTCCTGAACTTGCTCGTCAATTTGCGTCCACCCGCATGGTAATCGGTGCAGCCGTCTAGTCGTGATGCTTGAACAAACAAATGGGCAGACAAACATGCAGATCTAAACCGCATACCCATACACATAGATCTACTATACCTAAGCACACAGACCTATACCTTTACTAAACAAGATGCCGTTTCATAATGACTTACCAATTCTATCCCAAGATGAAAGGATGCAAATTAATTTAGGTAGTAGGAGTATTGAAGTGATCGTGATTCTTTCGTTTTCGGTTACTACAGAATAGCTGATCATTGGTTTAGTTCAAGAAGAATACTTACCTAACAAACCGATATTTAGAAATTAGTTTCTATTTTAGACCAGCCTGGGTTGGCAATTTATTACGGGTAGTGGGTATTGTTCTGCTAGTATCTAAAACCGGAGTTTGGCCAACATGTCAACCGTGTCCTCTGAGTCACACTGTGTCCACTATATCTTAGCGTCACAACTTAATTAGTCTCGAATAAGAAACGAGTTAGATTCAAATGAGATAATCACTCTTACTATAAGATACACCAAATATATTAGTGTATAATATACACTAATGTGTATTTTATTTTACATATTGCTTATTATACTTTTTATATTATAAAAAGTATAATAAGCAATATGTAAAATAAAATACGCCTATATAAAAAGTAAAACAATGTTATCCAATACTTATTTCTTTTGAGCAAGATCCTACCTCAACTTTCTCAAATTTTAATTCATTCAAAAAATATTAATCCATTTTAGGTGAAAAAAAGTCTGCCAAGTGGGTGAGGCACATAGTTTCCTCGTATCTATTACCCGATTGTGTAGATGATCCGATGATATGTAGCTTTTCTAAAAACATCAATCTCTAAGTACCTTACTACACTCTTTCTCACTCTACACGTCAACCCTCACAATCTCTGAAGATTTCATCGAATTCGGGGAGAAAATATAAAAAATATGACTGTCACAAGGAAATTCAAGTTTGCGCATGCGCACTGGACACTATCAATTTGGGGGCAATGGTTCCTATACAGGACCATTTACAAACCAATCCGCATTATCCCTTGAAGTTTCAACGAAATCGGATAAGAAATGTAAAAATTATGGCTATTACGAGGAAATTCACGTTTGAGCATGAGCAGTGGCTACTATCTGACCAGAGGTACCTAATTATTTTCATAGGGGGTCATGTACACACCAATCCGTACAATCCCTAGAAATTTGTTCGAAATCGGATGGAAAATGTAGAAGTTATGGCTGTACAAGGAATTCACGTGTGCGCATGCGCAGTCGCTACTATCTGTCCTGGGGTGGTGTTTTTCATAGGGGCCCATCTGCACGCCCTGAAAAGTTCATCGAAATCGGACAATAACTTTGAATAGTTATGCTTGTTACATGGATTTAATGACAGATGTACAGACATAGACACACACAGACACGAAACCAAAATTATTCAGAAAGGTCTAAAACGTAAAATGCAAGTGAAAATTTTGATTTTAGAGAACATTTGTTTCAACCTTGAAAAGTTAAAACGATGCTTCCGCTACCTTGAAAGACTCTGAAGCAATATAGAAAAACATTATTAATCGTAATTTAGCTACATTTTATGGGAAAAACATAACTGAATTAACGATTTTTCCCATTTTTCTCTGGCAAGTATTGTTCAATTTTGATGATTCCGGCGGCAATATTTCAGTTTTTCAATTCCCTAGGGCCGTGCACTAATACATTTCTAAAATCCTTTAAAATGTCAAATTTAGGTACAACTTTTTAAGTTTTTGCGCCTTCAATTTCGTGAAATATTGACAGAGACCCCCTTAATCGAAATTCATTTACCTTTTGATTTCTCATTTTTCAATTTATGACTGTTTTTTTTCTAAAAATTCTTTCCTTTGCATTTTTTACCATCTTTCTGTGACTCTAATCCCTAGGAAATGAATTCGAAGCACACATTATAAGCGGTATACATTATTTTCTATGCTACCTGATACAATTTATTGAAAGTATTACATATGCTATTGAACTTTGATTTAGGCAGTGACTTTTCGTTCATTCACTCAATAACTTCGATCAAATCTGATTATGTGGGAGTTGAAGCCAACCCTCCGAAGTTCGAAAAATTGGGGTGTTAGCAAATTAGAATCCTATGGAAGAGTTCGAATTACATGGTTATACAAGATGGTGAACATAATTTGTACAATATGGAAAAATTAAACCCTGGAGTTGATGTTTCTAATTTCAACATCAGCGCCCACGAACGTACCTGATATGAATATTTATATGAATCATAGAGGCCAGTATGAAGGATATATTTGCATATCTCGATTCCTAAAGTACCATCCAAATTTTAGCAAAACCGGCTACTGTGTAGTGATGAAATGATGTTTCAGGAAAATAACGTTTGCACGTATGCGCTCGAAATCTTGGTCCAATGGTGGTGATTGAATTAATTCATCAGGGACCATCAAGGAGCTAACACTCACAAATCTGAGGATTTCATCAAAATCAGACTGTGACAGACGAAATTTTTCAGAAAGTTCTGACGTGTAGATTTTGAATTGAGGAAAGAATTGTACTAACCGGTGTCGTAAACCTTAAAAATCGAAGGTGTAGTTACTTCGAAGGTTTCATTTAGCTAATTGATTAGGTATGTGCTTCGAAACCATAATACTACGGTCTTTATCTGCAAGTCATTGTTATTGATTCGTCAAATGCTAATCATGATGATAACAATGAGGAGCAAAATGACCTCAATTTTGATTAAGAAACACTCAAACAAGAATTTTGGGAACAGGAAGTTTTCCTTAGCTGCCTTCTTTTGGTTTATTATTTTCAATAAGAAACATTTGGAATCGAGCAAGAAAAAAGTGACCCCCTCCAAATTAGATGGTTTACTTCTCAAGGTACGAGTATGCAGAATTCATAAATCCAAAAATCAAATCAAAAATTGTCCGTTCTTCTGCAGCACTTGCAGCGTACCTCGTAAGCAGCACTTTACCGAGTTCCCATGGACCAATTTTGAATAAATTTGGTATGTCGACTCCATTTGGGGTTATGCCTCGATGGCTCAGTCATTTCGAAGGAGTAAAGAGTAAGGAAAAACATTTCCAAACGCCTTAGCTCGAAAACTTTTGATATTTATAGATTTGATTTATTTGATTTATTGATATTGATTTTAGATTTTTATTTTTATTACCTAGTTAAAAACGCTGCAAATCATTGCTCAAAGGTTTATTATTTTCTGTATAGATCACCCTTCTGTATAGATCACTGGTTCTCCATCAATAGCACCTACCACCATCTGTATTCTCCATTGACCCGCCCTCTCAAATTTCAGCTTCCTGCGTTCAACAGAAGGGAAAATGGCCTTGGAGCTCACTCAGCTGATCAGTGACCACTCATGCGCCTTCAGCATTCTCCATTGACCCGCCCTCTCAAATTTCAGGTTCCTGCGTTCAACAGGAGAGGAAATGGCCTTGGAGCTCACTCAGCTGATCAGTTACCACTCAGGCGCCTTCGGCATTCTCCTTTGACCCTGCCTCTAAAATTTCAGGTTCCTGCGTTCAACAGGAGAGGAAATGGCCTTGGAGCTCACTCAACTGATCAGGGACCACTCAGGCGCCTTCAGCATTCTCCATTGACCCGCCCTCTCAAATTTCAGGTTCCTGCGTTCAACAGGAGAGGAAATGGCCTTGGAGCTCACTCAGCTGATCAGTTACCACTCAGGCGCCTTCAGCATTCTCCATTGACCCGCCCTCTCAAATTTCAGGTTCCTGCGTTCAACAGGAGAGGAAATGGCCTTGGAGCTCACTCAGCTGATCAGTTACCACTCAGGCGCCTTCAGTATTCTCCATTGACTTTTGATTATGGAAATTTGATTACTGGTTACGCAGAAGGCAAAACTGTATACAAATCGAAGAAATGAACAGCGATCGCATTTTAGTCAGAAAAAATTTCAACGGAGATTAGACCTCTTTTGCGATTCACACTCATGATTCTGTTTTATCGAAGGAAAACCTTCAAGTACTCGTAGGGACCGAACGGTTTGCCCTACAGAGCTCCGGGTGGTCTCAAAAATTTTAAAAAATTCAGTACTATTTAAAATTAGTGAAAAAACGATACCTTTATTTCGAGAGTTTTCGAGCTAGGGCACTCTTGAAAATTTCAACTCTTAATTTTCACCCCTTGGAAGTGACCTACATCAACCAAAAGCTTCGCGGCACAACTAGACCCCAAATGGAGCCCATATACCAAATTTCATCGAAATCGGTCCATGGTAACTAGGAAAAGTGCCGCGTACGGCGTACGGCGGACGGCGGACGGACGGAAATTTTTTTATTCGATTTTCGGATTCTACGTACCTTGAAACGTAAAACATCAAATTTTGAGGGGGGGTTAAAAATTTTTTTTTCTTGCTCGATTCCAAAGGCTTATTATTGAAAATAATAAACCAAAATGGACCATCAAAAATTGTTACATGAGGGTTTATTGAAAAATTTATCAAAACACGTGAGTCTGCCGACCAGTCCCGGAGGTCCGTCGCCCCCTCCCCCACCTATCACTGGACCTTAACGGTAAATAATTTACTGTTCTCTCGCAAGGTCGGTTGCCTCATTATTCTGTGTTGAACGCATGATGAGTCATAAACACGAGTGTGAATCGCACATGAATGTTCGATGACGGAAACTGGCCAAATTTCACCTGAACGCAGTCTAAGTGGTCATGGGCGCCAAATTAAATTATTACAATAAATTATTGATCATTAACAACAATCAAAAAAGGGAGAAAAACGAACAAAAAACTGTTGTAGTTTGAACAATGATAGGGTTCTCAATTTTTCAAAAACGACGTTCAAGAGAGCTGAGTTATTTCCCAGGATGTGATCTTATAATATTTCTTCGTATAAAACTTCATGTCACTCACTTGTGCTTCCTTAACAACCAAGAATCAAATTTCGTATTTAGGTACTATCAATTGAAAAGCCATGTCCTTCGCAGACATGGGATATTTTTTTCAGAAAAACAATAATGCAACGTTTTACTTCAGATTCAAACTGCATTTTGAAACCGATGGAAATGAAATCCCATAAAAAAGGGAGACGTCAGTTTTGGGAGAAAGTGACGCCCACTTTCAGTCCTGGGAATATGAAGAAATCGCTCATTGAACAGCAAGGAAATCAAATGTGCTATCATCAAGGCAACTGCCTCAGAAATTAGATTGCTGCTATTTAGATCAGGAAATGTTTCAGCACCCGAGGAGAAAAATGTTTTATTTATGACCATCTCATAAAAAAACGGAGTTAAGAGGAACGTTGTCTATTTCCACAAAAATAATGAGTTAATAATGAGTTTGTTAATGAGTCATCATCAGTAACGAACAATAACTTATTTATTGTTTGTTACTGATGATGACTCGTCGTGAGTGATTTGGTTCGGACCATCTCTTGTTAGATTTTTTCACTCTCGGGGAAAATTTCTCAAACGAAATCACATATTCAGGAATATCCATCTAACAAGCAATCTGATTGAGAAATAATACTTTTGCTTGAAAGTTATTACTTGACAACCTCGGATCCAGGTTTAAAATCGGAGCTGGGGGACTCATTGTTTCAGACTTAGGAAACTCATTGAAGGCACAATTCCTTGGCCATATTTTCTGACGTCCTGTTAGGGTAACGCACCGTTTAACAGTGTTTACACGGTTAATCAACAACTAGAGGTTTGAACAAAACAAGCAGGGCGATCAGGAACAATTCATGGCATTCTTGACGGAGCGTGAAACACAACAAACTGTTTCCTTCAACCAACTTTTTGTGTGTATTTTTACATTTCCTCCAAATATGCTAATCGAGAAGAACGGCCTATTTCCGATAGCGAACTGACGGTAAAGTTTTGACAGTACTGTCAAGATGTTGAATTATATTAGCCACTTAGGCATGCCGCGATGTTGCCGGTGAGTCAATGATGGTATAATTAGCCCTGCACCCCGATCAGGTCATGCATTCTAAAACGGTCTGAGTTCTTGCACGTGGTCGTTGCTGTTTGGAAGGTTACAGCGTGGCATGATTAATCGATTATTCAGAAATCGTTTTATGACTGAAACTTGTTATGAACAAATCAGCAACATTGTATTGGCTGGTCAATATGAGTACGGCAGAACTGACAGTCCCACTGGACTCTACGTACGATTAGAGTAGATCATTGACGATGTGTAGATGTGTTAGTAATCAGGGCTAACTGCTCTCGAATGAATGACAAGCTGAGTTCCCCTCCAGATCATCTCAAACGTGTGTTTTCTTTCCTTTTTACAGACGCCTCTCTTGAATGCCTCTCTTGACTTGTAGAATGTACACTTATTTGCTCAAGGTGCTGAATTCTCCTCTGATAGGGAACGTATCAAGGTGAAATTTTCACAGTCAACAACCCAAAGAAGACGGGCTTCATCAGATGAAGAGTTTTAAACTAGATTCTAGTTTAAACTAAACATGACAATGAAGTTGTTTAAATGATTTGATCTCTTTGAACAGTAATACTCCGTTACATTTAAACAATCAATACCTAACTCTAAATTACAATATTAATACTCCTTGTTTTTTGTTATAAATGGTTGAGCTCATTGGGAGTAATCGGTAACAGGTTTCAGTTATTTCCTGGGCAATTTCCATGTATTACTATTGATTCTTACGTAGGGATCTACTATCTATGGAGCTAATAAACACCGTAATAATCAATTTAAAATCCAAGATTTTGCACCAATGTACGAGTCTATATTGCATCTCGTAAAACACGGTGTGACGAGTGGGTGAATCTGAACTCTCGAGAAATAATACCCCAACATAACTACACTTCACGTATTATAAAACGTTATTGAAGGAAACAGAAAAGCAAAGGTACCTTTACTGTTATTACTCGTTTTAGTGAATGATTGGTACCGCAGTACTTACTTAATGTAAGTACCGATCTATTATTATACGTTGCGTGACGTCAACTTTGCCACCTCCACGTGGTTTAGGAAGGAAATGACTAACTCCGAACCGGGCGGATGCGATCACAGAGCTGTCCCTCTCAAACTCTCATCACCCTAACTAGCTGGCATTCTCAAGCTGATTGGCTTGGGTGTAAAATTAGAGAGGTCCCAAGGATTCATCAGCGCAGACTCCGGATCAGAAAACGAGCGAGCGACCGCCAGTTGTGACAACAAAAAGTGGTCATAAAAATTCTCACGAGTCATAGGTAGCCTTTTCTTGTCATTATTTCATTTTTCTCGCTCGGATTTTTCTCGATCAGACAACCAGAAAATCGAAGAGGAGGAGGGTACATTGCTAGCAAAACTCTGAAATTGGTTCACTCGCAAAAGCTAAGAGCTGTCTATCTATCTTCATGACAGGAGACCATTTAGACCTCAATCTTTGTAATTCCTTAAATTGTCAATGGAATTGTATGAAACCTGTAGAAGTTATGCGCAAGGCAAAGACTTTGTTTGCGCATGTGAAAATATTAATCAAAATCAGACGAAAATTTGATGTTATTGTTACAAAGATTTCACGTTTGCGCATGCGCAGTGGCTAACAATGATCCGATCACGATGGAACTCACAGGGGACAACCAATACCTGTAATAGTTATGCTTGTTAGAATAATTCAAAATCGCCCAAACTCGCCCAAAATCGCCCAAAAGCGCCCAAACTGCTATCCGTCCGGGAGTAATGCAATTCATGGGGGACCATCTATGAGGTATATTCTAAAAGTTTCCAAACTTTATTTATTAAAAAAATACTTCCGAATACTTACAAATACTTAAAAATACATAGGTACAAATTGTTTTCTTGGATCTCTATCCAAGTACTCTCCTCCTTTGCGTATACTCTTATCCTAACGGTGTTTCAACTTTTCAAAACAGTCCTTGAATTCTTTTTATGGAATGACCCCTTGGTCGAATTTATCTTAATTTCCTTTATGATGACAAATTTCTTTCCTTTCAGCGGCCTGTTGAGTAAGAGGAACGAAGTGCATGATTTTTGACATTATCCAACCAAGATATTACAATCTTCAGTAATTTCCCTGACAATCTGGCACTAGATGAACTACTTGCTCGATAAGGGGGTGGTCTGTTGATCGACTGGATCGCTTTTCATCTTCGACCGATTTTCTTTTTTTTCGTCCGTTTTTGCTAGTCATAACATGTGAGTCGTTTCTTAGCTTCTTCACCATAAGCCTCTGTAACCGGGTTTCAGTAAAACCTTTCCTAGTTTCACGCAAAACTTCAATGCACAACGCTCCTCAATCGCTGAATTATCCCGAACTCACGTTTTCAACCGACACAAAACTTCACTAAAATAGCTGTAGATTAGAAACTACGGTAGATAGCTACATGATGTTTGAAGCAGGTCAATCTGCAGATTCGTGCAAACCCAAAGCATTCGGTCGGATCAAGAAAACACTACTTGGAGCCACGATATTCAGAATGTTCTGGAACTTTTTGAACAGATACACCTTTACACAATCCCTGACAATTTTAACTAAATTGAACTGTTACTTCGTATAGTTATCCATTGGAAGTTTTAGCAGAAACAAAATCAGAAAAACGGACAGCTAAGGCATTTTTTTTTAATTTTTAAAAATCTCCTACTTTGATAGATTTGGAATCAGTAATATTTGAGAATAAATTTACTGACAAGATACAAATTGTTACAATTTATTTCTGGCATATTCGAACAGATATTTATGAACCAACCTACTAAATATGGTCGTCATCTCACTCTGTGTTCAAAGAAAGAAAAATCAGCGACCAGCAGGAGACATGTCTGGACCGATTTTTATTACTTCTCACCCAATTCAGGCTATGATTCATTCAAAACTGACCGCCCAGAATGTTCTCGTTCTAGTGATTCACCGTTAAGCTGAGTGACCCATCGAACTAAGAATGAATTTTCTTACCACTATAGATTACTAATGACTATGACTTTTAATTGTGACTTCCCTCAGAAAAAAGTGATGACACTAATAATCATCTCAGAGCACTGAGAGCCTCTTAAGATCATTTTAAGTGATCAAGATAAGTCATCGTTGCAATCGAATTGCATGATTGATGCAATTATTGATGTGGATATTCATAGGTAGCAATTGTGCGTAGGCTGAAGACGCGTAGGGCGACGCTTAAGTCTTATATTATGGTATTGGTCATTGTATGGGGTTTATTCACACATTGAGAAACACACATTTTACAGACGTACTGTGGATACCTGTCGAAATCGCTGAATTCCACGGCTTGGTACACCTTTAGCTTCTTGACGTCGCTCAATCTTTCTTTGCTAAAATCGGTGTAGCGGTATTGTCGCTTATTCCTTTCTTCAGAATGTTCACTAAAATCAATAGATGACGCCTATTTCGACCCATTGCTTCCGAGTCTACCAAGGTAGCGGAAGCTTTGTTTTCACTTTTCAAGGACGAAAAAAAAAGTTCTCCAAAATCAAAATTTTCACTCGCGTTTTGCGTTTTAGACCTTTCTGAAAAATTTTGGTTCCGTGTCTGTGTGTCTGTCTGTCTGTGTGTCTGTCCGTCTGTCATGAATTCCTTGTAACGCGCATAAATATACGAAGTTATTGTCCGATTTTGATGAAATTTTCAGGGATTGTGCGGGTTGGTGTGTAGACGGTCCCCTATGAAAATCATCATCCTCGGACTGATAGAAGCGACTGCGCATGCACAAACGTGAATTCCTTGTAACGGCCATAACTTCTACATTTTCCATCCGATTTCAATGAAGATTTCAGGGATTTTTACAGATTAGTATTTAGATAGGCACCTATGAAAATCATCACCTTCGGACTGATAGTAGCCACTGCGCATGCGCAAACGTGAATTTCCTTGTAACGGCCATAACTTCTACATTTTCCATCCAATTTCAATGAAATTTTCAGGGATGTTACAGATTAGTATTTAGATGGTCCCCTATGAAAATCATCACCTTCGGACTGATAGTAGCCACTGCGCATGAGCAAACGTGAATTTCCTTGTAACGGCCATAACTTCTACATTTTCCATCCGATTTCAATGAAATTTTCAAGGATGTTACAGATTAACTTGTTTGATGTTTAGAGATTAACTACTGTGTATCGGATCATCTATACAATCAGGTTATGGATACGAGGAAGCTATGTGCCACACCCACTTGGCAGACTTTTTTTATTATTATCCATTAGATACGAGTATCATTTATAATTGTACATTTGGTCTACAACGTTTTTCATGATCAACGGATTATTATTTGTCAGTATAGCTTACTCACATGCGGAGAACATGTCTTTCATTATTATTGTTCAAAATTTAAATCCTTATATTGAACAAACGGTAGGTCCTACACAGCTCTCGTTGGTCCCATTCGATTCTAAAAATGCTAAACTACGTAAATTGATTATAACACCGGTCACTTACGCCCTAATCTCTGCTTGCCAGCGTAAAATATTTACATGTAAATATTTACATGTAAAGAAGAATGTATTCTTCTTCTATCATGTACCAGACCCTCCTGTTATTTCGAAATTTGTCGACAACTAAATAAATAATAACAATCTAATCAGTAAAATCATATTCATAAGAACATTAATTTGAATTTATTAAAATGAAAGAGAAAAGTCAACTTACCACCTTTTTTTTCAGGCTTCCCTAGATCTTGAAGAAACTTTCACCAGTCAAAATACTTCTTTTTCTCATAACTAGCTAAAAATTGCGTTTATTTTCCACAGGGACGTACCAAGGGCAATGGCTTCGGGGGATGCGACACGGCTACGGCGTGCGAGCGTCCGCTCCCTTCGGCCAGGCGTCCCACTATCGGCCCAACAAGAATTTGAGGGCTTCCCTCACGTCTCTCCGATCAGTGGACGGCGGCCCCGAAGCTCAAGCTGCCGAAAGGGATCGACGAGTGGACGATTCGAGAGGAGGTAATAATAATAATAATGTCGCGTGTTCGAACTCAACACTTCAACTTTTTATACTCCACTGAATTTAACTAGAATTTATCGACTTGATATGTAGAGAGATTGGAAGGAGAGAAAATAATTATATCATTCTAGAGAAAGTAATTTGAGAGAAAATTCAGTCCGGCCCAAAACCGTTTACACAACCTGAGGTGAGGGTAGAATCTGATCGGCACGTAACCGTTGTGTAGATGTGGGTGTGGTGGTTAGGAGATTCAGCTGGTCCGCAACCATATTGAAGTGTAAGGTAGTTGAAGGGAGATAAGTACAGTACAGGAGTAGTAAAGTAGACGAGGTTTAGGACTGGATTGAATGCCGCAGTGCCCAGAGCTGAGCTTTTACACTCTGGGACATTTTCTGGGGTTGGTGAGAGAAGGGTGGAGGGTTGGCGCCGCTGTCTCGACAGTTACAGGTTCCAAGTGCTCACCCCAAGCTACCAAGAATTCATCTGTTTATTTGTAAAATATAAGTGTTTTAATAGGAAAACACGACAGAAAACATTGAAGATCATTTCTGAACGGATAAATCATGAAATCGTTCTGTAAGCTATACATTTCCGGAAGGTTCCTCATTCAAGGGACAGCTCCATTGTCATAATTTGGTGACCTGCCAGCTAGTAGTAGCTGATCAAACTGAAAACACTATACATATTCTGGTCTCTTACCACGCTTGAATGCCCTAAAAGTTTTCAATAGATGATACAATTTTATCCCAATAGTGTTAGTATTAAGAGTTCTAGGCATGCGGTAGTCCAATAAAAATGGAAATTGGTATATGAAAATGTCGCTCAAAATAGTATATTTTAATAGGTATAGAAATTAGAAATATATAAATTGGGAAAGAGGATGGAAGTGATTTGAAAGTTTTATCTTAACAATGATTCAAGAAACTTCTTCCACAGAAAATTCAATTCGACATTTTTAACTATTAAAACCTTTTACTAATATTGCAATGAATGTAAAAACCCCTGCCTTGAGATTTTCCGATAAGATGAAATTTCAGACAATAAGGTCACTGTTTCCATGGCATGAATCAGATCTCTCGAAATAATGACGTCCCTGGCCTCCTTGGAGAGTATAATTTAAACGTTAAAACGTTTTAAAGTTTATTTTAAAGGAACTTTTCAAAGAATTGTCAAATGTGTTTCCTTGTAACAGGCCACCGATGCCTAATGATAAAAATAGGAGGCAGGAATTGTGAATAGCCAGACACCAAATATTTAATATTGGTCGACCTTTTTCTATATTTCATTTTTTATTTTAGTGTTATGGTAAGTACCTACTACTGTGTACCTACATTGTATGCCTAACTAAAATGTAGAAACTGTACCTATACAGGGTGTCTACACTTTCGATGGGCATAACTTCAGGGTTCGATTCTACAAGGTATTTCCAACAAAAAAATGTCTCCTAGCAATTTTCTCTTAACCCACTCAAAATTCCTTTTTTCGCACTTTAAAGTTTTCCTTCGCGTTTTCGACCTTACGGCACTGATATCGTCATAACTCCCTTATTTCTCCTGAAAATTCAAATCTGACTACACCGTTAGAAAGAGCGTTAAATTCCTAAGCTACCTATTGCAAAATAAAAATCTTTCAGCAATAAAATAGTTTCAAAAAATCGAGTCAAAAAGCCAACTTTAAAAATTTTCGAAACTTGAATTTCTTCGACCAAAGTTTTTCCTCTAAATCCCTGCCCATTTCGAAGGGCGCTCTTCGGAGAAAACATGCTCAAACTGTCAGCTTTCCAACGGTCTATCAATTTTTCTTTTTAACATTCAAATTGGAAGAGTAAATGACGTTTGAATGCCAGAAAACGTGTGTTTTACAAGCAAATCCAGTGTTTTAAGCAGTTTTGGTCCCCCTCGACCTCAAGATGGCTTGACGATTTTGTTACCATTTCCTATGTAATTTTTTACGCTGAATCCAATGGTGATACTTCCGAATGATTCCGACTGCTAGAAAGTGGATTTTTTTGAAGAAAACCTCCGGTTTTCGTACATAAAATACACATTATTCGTAAATGTGGTAGTGTGCATGAAGTAACACCTTTGAACTCAACAAAAACTTCAATCAGCTAGAAATTAAGTGTTTTGTTGAGTAGACAGGTGTTACTTTATGCTCACGACTGTATCTACAAATAATGCGTATTTTATGTACGAAAAACGAAGGTTTTCTTCGAAAAATCAACTTTCTAGCAGTCGGAATCATTCGGAAGTATCACTATTGGATTCAGCGTAAAAAATTACATAGGAAATGATAAGAAAATCGTCAAGCCATCTTGAGGTCGAGGGGGACCATAAACCGCTTGAAACACTGGATTTGCTTGTAAAACAAGCATTCAAACTTATTTTACTCTTCCAATTTGAATGTTAAAAAGAAAAATTGATAGACAGTTGAAAAGCTGACAATTTGAGCATGTTTTCTCCGAAGAGCGCCCATCGAAATGGGCAGGGATTTAGAGGGAAAACTTTGGTCGAAGAAATTCAAGTTTCGAAAATTTTTTAAAGTTGGCTTTTTGACTCGATTTTTTGAAACTATTTTATTGCTGAAAGATTTTTATTTTGCACTAGGTAGCTTAGGAATTTAACGCTCTTTCTAACGGTGTAGTCAGATTTGAATTTTCAGGAGAAATAAGGGAGTTATGACTACATCAGTGCCGTAAGGTCGAAAACGCGAAGGAAAACTTTAAAGTGCGAAAAAAGGAATTTTGAGTGGGTTAAGAGAAAATTGCTAAGAGACATTTTTTGTAGGAAATACCTTGTAGAATCGAACCCTGAAGTTATGCCCCTCGAAAGTGTAGACACCCTGTATAGGGTGTTAACCATACGAAACTAACAAACTCAAGGGTTAAATTTTACTACCTTAGCCAAGCGTGTATTGTCCTAGCAATTTTTTTAGACGTTTCGTTTCCGAGTTGTTTCACTTTTTTTCGGGATTTCTACCCTACGTCAGAGAATTATCATAACTTCCTTAACTTAGAATGGAAAATTAAATTTGACGGTACCATTGGAAATATCGTTAAATTTCCTATCTCTTCAATGCCGATGGACTTTTTTTGAGGGGATTTAATAGGACCAGGGAACATATTTTTGAGAACTGAACTTGATGAAATCTAGGAAATCGCTAGTTTTTGTAGCGTACCCTGAAGCTAGATTATTCTGCATGGTATTGGTTAACTATTTTCAATAATGAACCATTGAAATCGAGCAAGGAAAAAAATTTTTAGCTCCCCTCCAAATTTGTTTGTTTACGTTTCAAAGTAACGTAGAATCCGAAAATCGAATAAAACATTTTCCGTCCGACCGCCGTACGCGGCAGTTTTCTTAGCAACCACGGACCGATTTGGTTGAAATTTGGTACACATATCTATGGGCTCCATTTGGGGTCTAGTAGTGCCGCAAAGCTTTTGGTAGATGTCAGCCACTTCTAAGGTGTGAAAATTAAGGGTTGCAATTTTCTAGAGTCCCCTAGCTCGAAAATTCTCGAGATAAAGGTACTGTTTTTTCACAAATTTTAAATAGTATAGAGTTTAAAAATTTTTTAGCGACCACCCGGAGCTCTGCAGGACAAACCGCACGCTCCCCACGAGAACTTAAGGGTCGTACTTGCGATAAATCAGAATCGCGAGTGTGAATCACCAAAGAGGTTCTAATCTCCGTTGAAATTTTAGCTAACCAAAATGCGATCGCTGTTCGTTTCGTCGAGTGTATTCAGTTTGCTTCCTTAGCAACCAGTAATCAAATTTCCTTGTATTTGCCATTAAGCCTAAAACATGCGTCAAAATCATAGTTTTCCAACGGTCCAATCAACTTTCGTTTTAAAGTGAGACTTCTCACAGAAATTTTCATTTGAACGCTTTTTTCGTTGGTATCGTCAAATTTTATTTTCCATTCTAAATCAAGGAATTTATATTTATTTTGCTGACATAGGGTCGAAAACGCGAGAAAAAAATTGTAAGGAAACTAACTCGGAAATGAAACGTCCAACAAAACAATGCTTCCGCTACCTTCGTAGATTCGGAAGCAAAATGCTAGGAGACACTTTTTGCTCGGCTTGATTCGTAAAATCTAACCCTTGAGTTAGTTAGTTACCTAAGGTTATCTTCCTATATAAAGTAAATAATCACGTAGCCAGTAAGTGAAGATGAACCAAAAACTTTTTTTAAATGGTAAGCTCGTTTTTCACTCGTGAAAAATTAATCAAGTTTTAAATACTGTAGGCGGCTTTCCAAAAAGAACTATTCATATGGATCTAATCTTACTATAATAATCACTGCTCTATTTGAATTCCCCTAAAATCTTACTTCATGAAACTATACCCACTTATTATTGATTTTTTTTCATGCCTAAGGTCCCAAGAGAGGTGAGTATAAATTGTAAAGAGCGTGGAACGCATTTCAACTGCTTCTTTATGTGTCCATGAAGCCTCCTCTCTAAATATTTCTTCCTTTCTCAACTTCATTTTCAACTTCAGTCTATTTAGTAGTGAAATAGGTCCATATGGGACTGTGCCGACCTATCAAAATTTACTTTATTGATGACAGACCCAGCTATGCCTCCTAACGCGGGTTATTTTTGAACATGCGATCCTCTTATGCGGTTTGTTCTAGCCGCATTCGGTTCAGGTACCATTTCTGCTCAGAACCTCCTCATCATATTCACTTCACAAAACTGAGTTGAAAGCAACAGTACGTATTTTAATTCCTCAATTCAGCTGTCTCGGTTATAAAAATAGTCACTCAGAAGTAGTAGCTCATAAAACTGGCAACCTACGAGTGATTGTAGTCCACTTGACTATCCAAAAATTGCATGACGACGCCTTTGAAACCAGGTGGAGTAGCTGAGCTTTCATCCCAAAAATCATCTTAAGTAACCTGCTTAGCCTGAACTGTACCCATCTGAAGCGTGCGGTTGAAACAACGCAAAGGTTGATCTTTCCGTGCCCACATGAAATCCACTGTAAATACTATAATACTTTTTTCGGAACGTAGGCCTAATCTTCCTTACTCTACCAATAGAATTTGAGTCATGCAGTTGGTTTCTACAATATGTCGTCCCCTTATAGGTGGAAAAGACCTCAAATTATTCCATTTACATTAGTACAGACGATTAAAGAAATTATGGTCTCCAAGAGAGTTGTATTTAAATCCTAGCTTTGAACGTATCAGGATTCATTGTTGTTCTTCACCAAAAATACCATAAGACATACAAATGTGATTATAAAATATTGAATTAGGATACACATACGTGAAAAATAGCGAAAATGAAAATGGTGATACAAGAATATTTTGCTTTTTGCTACTATCGGATTCGGTATTGCCTGATACTCATACCATCGGTACTGAACCTGGTCTTGACGAATTCCAAAATTATTATTTTTTAGGTGATATGAAAAATATTTTTATTTTTCTTGTTACAATTTCAGGCTTTGTTTTGAAGGCGAAAAGCGATGACCCTCCTCTTCGACGACGCTCCTTAGTCGAAAGGTCGTCCAATATTAAAAAATCCATTCTCTCGGTAAGTTTAAAAAATACTAGGTATCCTAAGTACAATAAATAGGTACCCATAATTATATTATTTGAGTATTACGACAGTTTTGATGAATATACGTTCGATTTATAAAATGTATAGGAGCTATTCCTATTGAAACGATAATGCAGTTTCACTATCAGCAAAAAAATGCCTAAGTAGGCAAGCTAAGAACTTCCCCACCCTGTACATACATCAGCAGCATCATTGAATCATTTTAAACGGTAACTCTATATTTTCTACGAGGATCTCAAATTTAAAATTGGAATGAAAACGCTCAAATTTATTTTTAAACAAGATTTGATAGTTACGCATTACAACACGATGTGATTTATGAACTTTTGTAGAAAATCAAGAAGCAAAGATCGACGGGAGACCTGGATAAGCGAGGAACTTCAGGTGGCAGCATCAGAAGTACGGGGAGCAGCGCCAGCTGGGTTTCAACCGAATCTTCCCAGTCCGGAGTCACCGGTTCCATTCATACTGACTCCAATGCTTCATTTGTCGTCGAAGTAAGATTTATGTTTCATAAAATTTATGAGATATCATAAATTTCATAGCTTTCATAAAATTTATGAGATATCATAAATTTCATAAATATAAATAGCTCATCATTTAATGAGCTATTCATATTACTTCACGATGGACTTCACATCAGCTCTCGATAGAATTTTATTTATGAACGGCACCGATAACAAACAGTAATAAGTTGGAAATGATCATGAGACCTCAACGTATTATTATTATATTATCGTACATTATATTATAGTATTAACGTATTATTATTATTATACTATTATTATTATTCCTCCCAATTTAATTGTGACTTAATGTGATCATAATAATTGTTCAACATCTATTTGTGAATTGTACTATCGGAAGTTTTTGATTGAAACAATCGTAGAAGGAGGTGGACCATTTCCGATATCAGTTTCCAAACCTCAACTGCGTTTTTGTTTTATATATGTTTATAAAATTGAACTATTTCTTGAGAATTTTCCCATAAATTATTTTCTAAATTTTTCAAAGCTCTCGTCCTTCTCCCTGTCATGTAAGAGATGTTCAAAGGTTTTAATACTGTTTAAACTTCAATCAACTTAAGAAGAAAAAAAAACTAATTTTTGTAAGCGAGTGAAATTTGCATTTAAATTCCGAGTATTGATCGAATCCCATTTAAAATCTAAGATATTATTTTTTAACAAACGTTTCACGTTGCAAATGCATAGTTTCATGGTTTGCCAAATGCCCCAGATTGTTTGAAAATAGTTGTATGAATAATATAGTTTATGGCTCGGAATAGTATGTTAGTTATTTTAGGTTGTATCTTGCACCTTGGCATTGTACGAAGAAAATGAGTAGCCGCACCTTTCAAAAGACGTCGGCAGTTGGTAATTATTTCACTAGGTACTGCACTCAATCTTTACACCAAGCAGGAAAGAAAATACATCTTGTTGCTCTAACTTTAGAACAAGGAAAAACCATTTGTATTTGATATATTTATTTCAAGTTAGTCTCAATCCTTATGGTTTTAGAGGTATTTTAGTTCTCCCTCAAAATTGTTCTGCTGTCGAAAAAACTGAAATTTTTCTTATTCTTTTCTTTTATGGGTTTCAAAGGGGAAAAATTTCAAACAGGGGTTAGAATCGCGCACCCCTCCTCCTGAAAGTACAAAAATCATCCCTCCGGACTGAAGGTGAAATCGGTAATCCAGGCTACTCGAATAAATTCCACAAATTCATCGATTTTTTTTATCTTCAAGGATGAACATATGGATGCCAGTGTGACGGAAACCTATTTGGGAGAATGGAAGAACGACAAGCGGTCAGGCTTCGGAATCTCGGAACGATCCGATGGTCTCAAATATGAGGGTGAATGGTTTAACAACAAGAAGTACGGCTATGGTGTCACCACCTTCAGGTAAGGATGAAAACTAAAATAGAACTAAAGTAATACATATAATAGTAATACACATTAACTACAGTTGAATAGGATGTATACAGAATCAATGAGTATTTCAACAAATCAACCCAGTTTTGAACAACACGTTTTTGATAGTATATTGGTAAAATGTTCTATTTTTGGAGGTATTCTTTACTTTCTGTTTCGATATTTGATGGTATAATTGGTAAATTTTTGTTATTGGTAAAATGTTTTTAGTTGTAAGTTTGTTTGTGAAGGTCTAGGTTCGGAATTCTTGATCGTTGATTTATCTCTACTTACGAACATCGACATGAGTATTTTTGGATTGGGGCATTTGAAGATCAGTCATTTTTGGGTTAATTTTAACATATTTTTGTCTGTACTAGAAGGTGATAGTAATGAATTTCGTTTTCAAACAGGGATGGATCGAAGGAAGAAGGAAAGTACAAGAATAATCTCCTCATTACCTCCCAAAAAAAGAAGCATCTGTTCCTTATAAGGTAAGTACCTCCCAAACTCGTCGTAGAACATTCTTTGTCGTGCTTACTCGTAAAGAAGAAATTTATCTTGAAGAGTAAAAAGTACCTATTTAATCTTTAATATTTTTTCGATTTCTATCAATCAGCTTGCCAACGATTGTCGCCTGTGAGCATCCAACTCTTTCCACTCAAACCCGCATCACACACCAATGTGCTCGGTTTCATAACCCTGACTCGAAGGCGTGAACAATAGCAATGATCGTTAAAACTAAACAAATATATCATTAACTACCAATTCTAGACTAGGTACTATTTTATATTTGTACAGTAACTATTTTAAGCCGGGAGCCAAATAATTGTCGCAAAGATCTTCAAGACACTTTTATTTTATTGGTTTTATGCATAGAGTTTCATGAAAATACGGATTTGACAGAAGGAATTGTTTGGCAGGTCTGCAAAGTTCAGAGAGAGGATAGATGCTGCTGTAAATGCAGCTCAGCGGGCGTCGAAAATTGCCCTTCAAAAAGCCGACATTGCCATTTCGAGGTAGGTTACATTCTATGCATTTAACACTAATATGTTAAGTTCGTATCTTTTCTGTATGAGTTGGAAGGAAATATCCTTACATACTTGTTTTGAAAGTTGTTTGACTTTTCTATTGAAAATAATTTCCTTTAAGCTTCCTCACTTTGAATAACATGAGCACGATAAAGCATTTGGTTTAACATCGTTGATTGTACGAGTAGGTATTAAAGAGCAGTACCACTGATCCCAATAAGAATAAATGATTTTTACTATCATGCTGATTTAGATTTCTCCGTTACGATTAAAAAGTATATATTTGTTACGAGATAAAATACATAAGCAATCATCATCCAAAACTACTCTGCGTTGTTGAACAGAGGACGGAAGATCTGATTGTAATAAATTGATGAATTTATATTTGTGTTTTTATGTTTATTAATGTTAATTAATGTTTTGCGTAAACGCGCTTCCACGCACTTTTACGCGAGCGTAAACTAAGGAATTTACAGGGAACTGTTACTTCGGTGTATGGAATTTACCAAAGACCAAACGATGCGGAACCAATATTTTTTAATATTTTGGACGATCCAAATACGTTTTTTGGCACATGCTTACCTAATTTTGATGGTGATGAAACAGAAATCTCAAGTAACATCTGTAATGTTTATGACAACCACGAGTTGTGATTACAATTTATTGTCAAGATGAGGCTCTGAGTGGCAGAATTTGGAGTAGCTGCGCGATTCAACGTTAATATTCTATTGCTATTCCATATTTATGAGATCTGTACTGACAATATTGCTAAATATCCGGCTCTTAGAGATGTAAACAAATTAAAATTACAATAATGAATTATCATTGGCTTAAGTTTACCACCGATATTACCTACTACACTTCCAACTTCTTTCTTACTCATAATCACAAATATTGAGATAATCCCGAGCGATGATGAAACGAAATTTTTGCTTCCGCAATATCGAAGATAGGGAAGCTTTGTATTCTTGCCAAAAACCTATGGGTCCTCCAAAATTAAACTGTTTACTCGGACATTGAGTTTTAGAGCTTTTTCAACAATTTTGATTTCATGTATGTGTCAGTGGGTAATAAAACGGGACCCCAAACCCCAACATTACTAATACCTAATTGTTACCATTATGTTCCTTTAAACAAAGTAAAAAATGTTACCGATCAAATACTATAGTAGCAGGAGGTGGATAAGCCTAGCTAGCAGGAAAATAATCGGCTTGCAACTTTTTAGGACAGCCACCGCGCGGGGCAAAGCTGAGATGGCAGATTTGTCTGCTGAGCATGCACGAGAGGACTTTGAGGTTGCCCAAGCCGTAGCAAAGCAATTCGCTCCCGATTTTATCCAACCAGGTCAATATATACATATATATTTCTTGTACGATTAAATTTCCATACTATATTAAACCATTACCTACATTGTTTGTAAATGTATAAACCATTTAAATATTAAAACGCTGAAAATTATTGCACAAAGGTTTACATTCGCGGCTTACCTTTATATCAACATTTTTTGAGTTAGGGCGTTTGAAAAAAATTCAACCCTTATTTTTCAACCCTTAGAAGTGACCTACATCAACCAAAAGCTTCGGGGCACAACTAGACCCCAAATGGAGCCCATGTACCAAATTTCATCAAAATCGATCAATGCTACCTGTGAAAAGTGCCGCGTACGGCGGACCAACGGAAAATTTTTTATTCGATTTTTGGATTCTATGTACCTTGAAACATAAACCAACAAATTTTGAGGGGGGTTGAAATGTTTTTTTTTTCTTGGTCGATTCCAAAGGTTCGTTATTGAAAATAATAAACCAAAATAGATTATTAGAGTAAGTAATTAGAACATTAGAAATTTCATTCGAATTAGGATACAAGTTAATATTATGAGATAATTAAATTCAAATAAAAAATATTAATTTTTGAAAATATACCTCCGACTTTTGTATGTTTGAGACTCTGTAAATTATGGTTTAGAAAATAATGTAAAAACACGCTGCAAATCATTACAAAATGGTTACCAATGGTTATGGATTTTACCGTATAGATCACCTGCCTGCATAGAACACGGCTTTTACATTTAATAATACCTTCTAGCAATAACATCGCTATCCGATAGTTGTGGAGCCTTCATTACGAAATTTGATTCTTGGTTTGTAAGGAATCACAAAATGACACTCATTATTATTAATAATAAATGTACGGAAAAATAAAAACAGCTGAATTTCGCCTCACTACGGACAGTTATCGTTCCAATGCGATTAACACTCGTGTTTCTGATTCAACATTTTTCTGACTTACGGAGCAAAGAAGAAAAAGACCTCCCTAAAATGGCTCGAAGAGCCCCTTCTGAAGACCATGGGTAGGTGTGGGGAAGGAAACAAGGGTTATTCTGCTAGCTATGGATTTATGAGACACGTGGGTCTCATAATTTCACAATAATTGCTCATTTAACCTTATTTTTGAACGGATGTGTGGTTGGTTTCACAGCGCTCTGATTGGTGTAAAAAAATTCGTTTAAATCTTCGCTATTTTATCGAAAGTTTTTTTTTTATCTATCTTCTCTAATCTTCGGTATTTTATCGAAAGCTATCTATCTGTATATCGAAAGGTTTCCAGCTCAGGCGTTTAGAAAAAGTTCCTCCCCCCCCCCCCCACTATTCACCTCCTAGGGGTGACTGACAATAACCAAAACCTTCGGCGCACAACTAGACCCCAAATTGAGCCGATATACCAAATTTCATCAAAATTGGTCCGCGGGAACTCAGCAAAATGCCCCGTACAGCATACGGTGGACGGACGGAAAATTGACATTCGATTTTTGGATTTTACAGGCTTTGAAACAAAAACTATCAAGTTTTGAGGGGATTTTAATTTTTTTCAAGTTTAGGCTCGATTTCAAAGGTTTATCATTGAATACTAGCTGAAAAGCCTGCTAAAAGCAGGTGAAAACAAATCGTAGATGTGTGAGACAAAAAAATTTGATGTCACGGCCTGGAATCGAACTCGGGTTTCCCAGACGATCGGATACGTTCACGTACCTAAGTACCAAAATACTAGCCTATCATCTTTCGCTGGTAGGAGATGGTCAACATGCCAACAATCCAAGAAAAAGAAATAAATTACTTCCCTTTTTAAGTTATACAAAATTTTTTTCTTGTTCGATTCCAAAGGTTTATTATTGAAAATAATAAACCAAAAGGGGCTGTGCTCAATTTCTGCAGTGAGGTAACACCACGTCGTTATCGATTCAACAGAACATTGAACTAACCAGCTAGGTTATTACGGAATTTTTCAAACCGGGAGTCACTTAGAAATAGTTATATTATGCTATCGTACACGTAGGTTCTATAGACGTTCCATCTTCTTCTTTTCACATTTACATCGACATTTTTTAAGTTAAATCACGTGAACTATCATAAAAAATGCCACAGATCAAATATCTGAGTGCTAACGTCACTTAGAGACATTTGACATGCTCGTTACTCGTGTCGATTAGGTTATCACATTTCTTAAAGTAGCTTACGCAAAATATAAATACCCAGCTGGCGAACTTTTAAAAACCTATGAGTGGCTCTCTGATGATTTGTGATCACGCTATTTCAAGTGACTAAAATTTACGTAACATTAGGATTTTCACGACGGTCGTTACATCATTTGATGAAACTAAAAATTCGTAATATTTATAGGCACGAACCTAAATAATTTCGAAAAGCCAAATGTTACTGCCCGTTCATAAATGTCTAGGAGATGATATGTATATAAATAATCATGGACAGATGACTTTACGGTATCTACTCTTTTGTGATGGTAAATATTTATCTCGAAACCCTTTAAAATACCCGCTTCGAGATTAAGTATTTGCCCATCGTAATAAATCCATTATTTATGTATAGTATGAAATTAAAAATAAATATTAGGTGACAAAATTCGGCAGCCAAATAAACTTAAACCAATAAAATATAAAGCTGTAACTTAACTCACAAATCGGATTGGCTGTACAATTATCAGGAAGAGGAAAATGTTCAATTCAATGTAGACTGTAATCAATCAAGCCTTGTTTAGACCTTGTAACTGTATTCATTAAAATTGAATGTTTCTCGAACTTATAGGCTTGGAAAAACTTCGGAATCGGCCTGCACCTGGTTCTAAGCCTCCTGGACCTGCATCGAACCCTACAACGAATGTTGGGAACTCAATGGTAAGAATTCTATGAACCCACATATGATGGGCACCGACTAGTTTTTATATCGATAACAACTCTCGATTAAGCTCCTGGTGTATTTCGAACACCTATTTACTGAATTATTTATAATGTTTACCCACTGAAGGATCTAATAATAATTATAAGGTATGGTGGAACTTATCATCTTCTTCAGTTTTGCAAAGATTTGGCTAAATATATCAATGTAATGAGCTAATTTGAGCTGATTATTGTGCCCCTAAATGGGTAAATGTGTTGGTTACATTACTAATGTTACCTGTTTTTCCTTGTAGATGGCGAATAAGAATCCCGGAGTCAGCGAAGACACGTACCAACAGCAGAACAGCTCCTACCAACAACCACCTTCCAGTACGGCGTACCAACCTTCCAGTTCATCATCATATCTACCGCCCAGCACGTCTTACCAACCGACGAGCAGCAACGCGTACCAACAACCAATGCAGCAGGCTGCAGCCTCCCAAAAGATCAATTCCAGTTATCAAAGTATCCCCCGTCAGATCAATTCGAGCCAGCAGAACATTCCTGGTAGTATGGGTGCCGGCGGTTATGGCCAAAGTTTGTCAGGAGGCGGTGATCCATACACCGACTACAGACAAACGAATGCCATAGTCCACTCCACACCCGAGCCACAAGCCACCCCACAACAAGGGTAAGAAATAATACGGATCAACGTGTGTACCTGTTATTTCATTTGTGTGAGTTTGTAAAAGCATATAATTTTTGGAGGACTTCAGAAATAGCAGGAGCAATTGCCAAACATCTCACTGAGAGCAAATAAATGGACTGTAAAAGGTTCAATATCTCTCTAGGTTTATTCCTCAAATGATACATCCAATAGCAAATACCTATGTAGATCGACCCAACAAAGCACTCTACGTGAACTGATTGGGAATGGGGTCCAATGGAATGTTCAACTCCTTCTTTGCTGAGCTTTCGATTAATTTATTACCTTCTTCAGGGCTCGAAGAAAGTTTTACTCAGTGAGCATACCAAGCGTCAATTTGAAATGTGCTGGTGGGGATGCCACCATAGGGAGGAGTTTGATTCCAAAAGGTATACTAAAGACAATTTTTATCGAAACACTTTCCTAGGGTTTTAGGGTGGTAGTTCTTCACAAAAATCTATATAATCTATAATAATATAAAATAATAATGATAATCTGTTCCCTTGAAAAACGAGGGTGAATATTCCGTTTCATTTCAAAAGGTACTGTATCCAGCACAATGGCGGTCTCTTATCCGTTTTGTTCCAAAAAGTACTTTTTCCACTTCGTTTGTTTTCAAAAAGTACTATATCCAATTCGTTTGATTCCAAAAAGTACTAAACGCCACATATTGTTTCAAAAATTACTATATCCATAAATCCAATATTTCAAACCTCGTTCAAAATTATTTTAAACATTGAACCAATTTACCTTTTTTTTCAAAAGTTTTTATTGTACGAGGCTTGTCCCAAAAGTAAGGTCTCCAAGCTCGTAGCGGACAAGGAAATTTTTTTTTTTCAAAGTTGGCAACAGTGTCGTAAAGATTAGTTCCTCCCCTTTTCAGAATGCAAAAAAATCAACCGGATTGGACGGTTAGTGCAGTTTTGACAAGCGACAACAATGAACGTGTCAAGGCCGTCTCAATCCACCACGCTCCGTGCGAGGTCCGTGCAGTGATCCGTTTTCTTCATTTGCGTGGTGAGACCCCATCAGCCATCCATCGACAATTACATGACTGTTATGGATCAACCAATATGTCAATTAAAAATGTAAGAAAGTGGTGCAGAGAATTTTCAGAAGGGAGGAAGAATGTTCATGATGAACCCAGAAGCGGAGGGCCATCTTTTTCTGACGATCTCAAGGAGCATGTTGAGTCTGCAGTTCGTGAAGATCAACGATTGACGACGAGAACTTGAAGAAAAGCTTGGCATACCCAAATCCTCGATTAACAGAATCCTGAATGAATTGGGATACCGAAAATTGAGTGCAAGATGGGTGCCAAAGATGCTTACAGAAGATCAAAAACACCAACGTCTTGAGACGTCCCACGAGGTTTTGGAGCTCTATGGTGAAGAAGATGAAGCATTCTTGGACTCCATCGTGACAGGTGACGAAACCTGGGTCTACCACTTCACCCCTCAGTCAAAGCAACAGTCAATGGAGTGGAGGCATTCATTTTCCCCCAAAAAAAGGAAGTTTAAGGTGACTCAATCTGCAAAAAAAAATCATGGCAAGTGTGTTTTGGGACAGGGAAGGAGTCCTTCTCATCGACTTCATGCCAACTGGGACCACCATAAATGCAGCAGCTTACTGTGAGACCTTGAAAAGATTGAAAAAAGCCATAAAAAACATAAGACCTGGGATGCTGACCAGGGGAGTGCGCCTTCAGCATGACAATGCTCGACCCCTCGTGGCCTGGGACACAAAAGCCCTTTTGGATCTCTTCGGTTGGGACGTTCTCCCCCATCCCCCGTACAGCCCAGACCTCGCCCCATCCGACTACCACTTGTTTACTAACCTGAAGAGACATTTGGGTGGAAAAATTATGGAAACCGACGAAAAAGTGAAGGCTGCAGTGAAGGAATACTTCGATAAAGAGGTGGACGGAAAGTTCTACAACGCAGGGATAGAAAAGCTGCCAGAGCGACTCAAAAAGTGCATCGAAGTGAACGGCGACTACGTCGAAAAATAATGTATATATACTGAATATAACCATGCAAAAAAAATTTAATAACCATTTTTTTCGATTATTTAAAATTGTGGAGACCTTACTTTTGGGACAAGCCTCGTAGTTTAGAAACATATTAAAAACGCTGCAAATCATTGCTCAAAGGTTTATTATTTTCTGTATAGATCACCCTTCTGTATAGATCACTGGTTCTCCATCAATAGCACCTACCACCATCTGTATTCTCCCTTGACCCTCCCTCTCAAATTTCAGCTTCCTGCGTTCAATAGGATTGAAAATGGCTTCGGAGCTCAATCAGCTGATCAGTGATCTGATCAGTGAGCAATGATTTGCAGCGTTTTTTACCTACCAACTTTTGTTTACCTACCAGCTAGGTACTACCTACCACACCATACTGGCTTCACACCTTCACAATCAAGTTTATTAGAAAGAACTAATGCTTCACACTCGATTCGAAAAATAGAAAGCTTCATATGGAAATTTGATTACTGGTTACGCAGAAGGCAAAACTGTATACAAATCGAAGAAATGAACAGCGATCGCATTTGGGTCCGATAAAATTTGAACGGAGATTAGACCTCTTTTGCGATTCACACTCGTGTTTCTGATTTATCGTACGTTTATTATTTTGATGGTTTATTATTTTAATGGTTGATTATTTTTCTATATAATCGTCTATAAAGCCACCAACCATCCAACATGAAGAAAAATACTTGGAGAATTTCACCCTAGGCATATTTGAGCAAAAACCTCTTTTTTGGCCGGTTATTTGCCCATAACTTCTATATGAATTAAGCGATCGGAATAGTTCGACGTTAGGACCAACTAGACCCCAAATGGAGTCTATGTGCAAAAGCCGACCGATTCTAAGGCCTTTTATGGCCCGGACGGCGGACGGCGGACGGGGGACGGCGGACGGACATTGCAAATTTGGATTCTACGCACCTTGAAACGTAAAGTGACAAAGTTTAAGGGGGGGGGTTATAAAAATTTTTTGCGATACGATCACATAGGCTTATTATTAGAAATAATAAACCAAAACAACATCATTAGTTTATAGCACGTTTTTCACGTCGCAATGGTATTTCGCATTTTTCTCAGGTTTGAGCAGAATGGATTTAGTACCTTTTGGAATCGAGCTCCTCAATTATTAAAGATCAAATTTTACCACTAATTTATCATTGTACCATTATTTAAATAACATAAAATTTAATCTTCAGTAAATAAATAAATATAGGTATTATTATTATTATTATTATTATTATTATTATTATTATTATTATTATTACTATTATTATCTCTCTATCTATTATTATATCTCCACCAACACATTTCAAATTGACGCTTGGTATGCTCCCTGAGTAAAACTTTCTTTGAGCCCTGAAGAAGGTAATAAATTTACCAAAAACTCGGCAAAGAAGGAGTTGATAATTCCAGAGGACCCCATTCTAGGGGTGTGTCGGTCCAGGTATTTCCCTGGAACGGTTCCAACGGTTACGGTGACAAAGATGTAACCGTTCCAAATTACCGGTACAGTTCCATTACCGATACAGGCGATCAAATCCCACTCACATGGCATGGATGAAGCAGGCAGTCAAATCCCTATCGTCCTTCTTCCATGCTTATGATCTCAACTTGCAATACAATAGCATCATTTTCCTTGACAATTCGCTAAAAGGAAGGAATTTGAACAAGTGTTACAAAAGAGACAATTTATTATAAATAATAGTTACCAAACAATTCAAGGAAAGAATTATGACGTTGCAGTTTAAGAACTTAACATGACAATAATAAATTAATAAAACTGGAGACAACTTCCATGCTAAACTGTCGAGAAGATAAACTTCCCGCTCAGGAGCCATTCCATGAACCATTCTCAGTCCATGGAAGTAGTAAGGACGCTTCCAGGTACAACATGGAACAGAACTGAGAACAAGATCCATGCTTACCGGTCCAGAGCCATTGAACCATTCTCCGTGATATCTTATCGGTCCGGTTACATCCTTACCGGTCCAGTTCCATCCTCACCAATCAGAATGATCAGATTGATGAGATGATTGATCAGATCATTCTGATTGGTGAGGATGGAACTGGACCGATAGAAAAGATTCTCTTCCCGGTCCAGAGCCATCTTAAGATATTTTATCAGTCCGTGGAACTGGACCGGTAAGGGTCGAGTTTTTGTCACTGCGTGGAACCGTTCCAACCTGATACTCGGTTCCACAGTCCCGGTACAGCTGTACCGACACACCTCTACCCCATTCCAAATTAGTTGACGTAGCAGATATATTCAATTCTCTATCAAACAAGGTCCTGGGTCCTGGGGGTACTTCTACGTATCTAAACAGTATGAAGCACCAAAGACTGAATCTATGCGAACAAAATTATTGTGTAAAGTTCCCCCTACAACGGGAGCTAGTAGGGGGTGAGTAGTAGGTACTCTTTTAATACACCGATTTGTGAGAGTATATCGAAACTCTAATTTATTTTCAAAATGATTTATCACAAAAAAATCATTCACTGTTATTGATACCATGTTATTGGGAATTGCATTTCTTAAATATTCTTACGTTGATTCGAAGGATTGGTGCCTTGGTGACTCAAACGAGTCCCCTGCCTCCTCAAGTGATGGAAGGCAGCATACCCAGAGACGCCCGGGAGTCGAGCTACCATCACGTCATCACTCCACCCACCCCTATCCCTCACGACAAAGTGGACGAGCGAGGAGCGTCAACACTCCCCAACCGAACCAACACGATACGAAGGAACTCGAGGCAGGTTGCCGGTGAATCGCCGTCCTACAACTTCCAGCAGGTACTCATAAATTATACAATTTAATATTATGCTAGGCAATTCATAAATCTATTTTTCGTACGCCCTGAACCAATCACTTCTAACGCCACAAAATGTGGCCTTATCATTAATTGTTATTACGAAAAAATTTTGGTATAGATAACCCGCCTGCAAGAATACAGCTTTACCATTGTCACTACCTACCAACCATATTTTTGCTTCACAATCAAGGTTATTATGAATGCGCTTCTCACTGAATTCGGAGAAATAAATAGTTGTGGAAAATGGAAATTTGATTACTTGTTGCTAAGGATGCAAAACTGAGAGAAGATACGAACAACGTCAGCTAACATTTGAACGGAAATTAGGCCTCTTTCGCGATTCAGACTCGTGTTTCTGATTTATCGTCAGTCTAACCCTCAGGTTCTCGTAGGGAGCAAACGGTTTGTCATACAGAGCTCCGGGTGGTCTTTAAAAATGCTGTACTATTTCAAATTGATGAAAAAACAATACCTCCATTTCAAAAGTTTTTGAGCTAGGGCATTTTCAAACTTTCAGCCCTTATTTTTCAATCCTTAGAAGTGAGACCCCAAATGGAGCCCATGTACCGAATTTCATCAAAATCGGTCCTTGATAACTAAGAAAAGTGCCGCTTAAGGCGGACGGCAAGATTTTTGAGGGGGTTTAATTTTTTCCTTGGTCGATTCCAAAGGTTCATTATTGAAAATAATAAACCAAGAAGGAAACGAGTCTCATATCAATTTATGTTTCTTGTTACCACCTAAGGCGTTGATTGAACTGTTACACAGAATAACTGTCTATAACTGATAGGAGGGAATAGGCTGTTTAAGAAGGAAGTATGAAATGCAACTGGAAACAACTGGACCAATGTGAAGGACATTTCTGCATAGTGCCATAATGGAGCAAGGATGGTTCAAAAGGCAAAATATTGACCTGGAAATGTCCGGAAATTTTCACAAAACTCTGGTAAAACAGAAAATAAACAGAAGGAATTCATCACCCTGGGACATCCATTTTAGATGACTCTAGATCATCAAGACTATCATCTCACATATAATCCACATACATTCACATACAAAAAGTTTGATCAGTTAGATTTTAAAGAATGCAGGAGAGGTAGAATATAAAGATGCGACAAAGGAGACGGCAGAGACAGAAGGGGATTATAATCAAAATGAAAAACAAAAAAGTAACACCACGCAGAAATCTTTCATGTCTTATGACCACAAACGCGCTAGATTTGAAGAGGATGTAACCTACAAGTCAGATGAGCGAGCTAATAATAGTAATACACCTAAGTACATCAATGGCACAGATAATAATTGTTAAATTAATCAATAATATTTCTTGTGATAGATTTCAATGGTTTATTGTCTTACATTCTGGTTATAAAATGATTACATCTATTTCACTTTCTTCTGCTTCACAGGCAATGAGCGATCACTTCGACCACTACAAGCGAGCACCAAGTCGAGACCCAAGCCTGGACCGGTTTTCCCGGGGAGGATCAAGACTTTCTGGTAAATGAGATAAGCAGATAATAGTAATACCAACCTACTGCTTTGGTACTTTTCGAATCTTTCAACTTGGCTGACTTATGTTTCCCTTTCAAAAATGATTCCTCTCACAATAGAACTAGTTTTATCTGTCGGGTGTAATAGGGATGCTATCTGTCTCTCCATGATTAAATTAAATATCTTGAATAAATAAACCCGCTAGTAAAGTGATCCAAAAATCATATTTTTAGTCAATTATTTTGATAGGGTAATGTAGCAACACCACCGATTCAACGTGAAACAGTACATTTAGATCATACACCCTCTATTTCCTGTTATCAGCACATCTGCCCACGTTTTTGCACACTCGAAAATTCGAATGATTGGGCATTTTTAGACAAATTTTTAGGTAGAATCTCTTCTAATAAATGGGGGATCCCACCTGATTTTTAAAAAACTCGATTCAATATTTCAACTTTTTCAAAAATTGATAAATTTTTATTTTGAATCTAAGATTTTGTAAAGTTCCTTGGAAAATATTCTTGGATATATTCTTCAAACTCTAATAGAGAGAGGGGTTCGAGGGAAAAACCAGTACCTAAGTACTTTAATAGATCTGTATCAATGGGATCTTTTTGCTTGTTGTACACTTGCATTGGACTGTTTTGTGATTAGATGGTCGGGAGCAATTATTTGTAGGACAATCTAACGATTTAAATGTCCCCTGGTCCCTATCCTCTCTTTAAGCTCTCAATTTTGAAAACACCAATCAATGTTGTTGACGTATCCCACAGTCAAGAAATGCAGACAAATATATACCGGTTAAAATACCTAGTATTTACCAGCTAGATTGAATTTCTTCAACGAGAACACAGATGATACTCATATCTCATCAACAGGTTCGCGGCAGCCATCTGTAGACAAGACTGTACCTGGATCACCTCCTCCGGAAACTCCGCCTCCACCCTCCGTTGCTGCGATCCACGCTGCCATGGCATCTTCAGGTAGGCCATTTTTGTTACAGATATTACTTGACACTGAAGAACTCTGTATTTATACAGAGTTGTATAAATTTAAAATAAATTTATAAATAAATTAATAAATTTAAATCTCTGCATTTATTTGATATGTTGTTGTTATAACAACATATTTTAGACATTTTATGTCTTTACTTTGGCATATGAACGGAAAAAAAGTCACAAAAAAGCGTCACAAAATTGGTCACAAAATCGGTCTCAAAAAAGCTTTACAGTTAGTTAAAAAAAAAAAAATTCCACTTACAACCAAATCGTTGCTTTGGAACTTTATCTTCGTCAGAAAAATCGTTCACCATTTAAATAAGTAATAAACAACAACTTGTAAAAAAAACTAAGGTTTGACATTATTAAGTTACCTATTACACTGTACTTGAACAGTTATTAAAAATCACACTTCCAGGGTGAAAGAAAAGTCTGTTTTGCGGAATAATATAACGATTCATGGAAAACAAAATTCCTAGATACAGGGTGAAGCGCGAAAGACGGATTGATTACAAAATGGGGGGAAAACAAATTAATGAGAGATTACCATACTTTTTATTTTCTCGTTATTTCCTCGTTTTTCGTTCTCTTCTCTGTCGAGGCTCTTTTCCATCTCATTGGTTGCGTGAATCAGCAGAACATGCGCTATTGGAGTGAGTCGAACTCCAGGGAACTCCACCAGAGGCCTCTTTACTGGATAAAGTAAGGTGTGAAATTTCGAGAAATTGGATAGTAGAGCCGTTTCCGTCAACTCGGCGCGTAATTTGACATGATTCAGGAATTTTCCTAGCCTGAATTGGATGAAATGAAACTGAACGACATCTGGTTTCATCAGGATGGCGCAACCGTCTTAATAGCAGGGAAAGTAATGGAGTTTTTGAGAGGAAGTTTCCCTGGATGGAATTCTCCGTAAGGTTCCCTGGACGGGGTTCTTCCTGAGAGGCGATTTGAAGTGGCCAGCGCGGTCATCAGATTTAGCCCCCTGCTATTTTTCTGAGTCCCTCAAATCCAAGGTTCATAATCATCGTCCCAGAGCCCTAAAAGAACTCAAGAACAACATAGCCGAAAGACCCTTTGGAATGCTCAGAAGAATTCACGAAAACATCAGAAAATGGATTCTGTTGTATATTTAAAGTGAGAGCTCGCTTTTTCCAGATATGCAGTTCAAGACCACATAAATTTAATTGTCCAATACCATCATAATAAGGAAAAATAAAATGTTTGGTAATTTTTCATCAATGAGTTTATTTTCATATTTCAATCCATCGCACAACACTGCATTACATAACTAAGGACTGAACCAATTCAAATGTGCTGTTATGTTTCGTGAACTGTTTTTCTAAAAAATCTAGAAAAAGGAACCTTCAACTTTCAGCCGATTGAAAGATATGAGAAATATGTGCCTAATGTTGCAGGGGGTAGCAGAGCGCCGAGCATAGCGAGGTCGAGCGCTGGTAACGGTTCCGTCGTGGGGGCTCCGCCACTGCCGCGGGCGACAACCCCCTTCGCAGAAGAAGTCGCGACGCTGAAGAAGAGGGTGCCACAAACGCAAGAAGTCATCCCTTCAATGATCCAACCCAAGAGAACTGAGAGTCTTCTGATACCCAACAACAAGCCAGTCGGCGGCGGTGGTGGTGGCGGAGGAGGTGGTGGTGGTCCACCACCGAAAATCAAGGTGAGTTTGAGTTTCTCATTCAAAATACATTATAATTATTTTTTTATCAGATAGGCACCGACTTCAACAAATGCAAACAAAGCAGGACTCGGCAACAGAGTCGTCTCGAATGAGGATCACAACTTTCGAAGCCTCGGTGGATTCTTACCCAGACTAGTTATGTGAAGTCCCACACTACTATCGTAGTTTTGAAGGGTCTCAAAAATATCTCATATAAAACATCCCAAAAACACTATAAATATAACTAAGGCAGCACATTCACCTTCATCTCAAATCTTTAGAAGGCGTCAAAATAGAGGAATTCCTCAAAAATGAGAGCATCATAAACCACGCAAAGCAGGAAGATTACGATATGCCGACCACATGCGAAGAATGCCAGGAAGGAAGGATGCCGTGAATGAGGGCACGAGGAGGAGGGGGGCGACGGGGTGGACATAGTTGCGCGCCGATTAGGAATAAATTAATATTGGAAGGAACTAGCGAAGGATCGATGGAGGGGAGTAGTTCGTCAACCCCAGGCCCATATAGGCCAATACAGGACATCCCGAAACCAATCAGCAATACTTCACAAATCAATTTCTATAACTAATTTACAACAACTTTTCCGTCATTGCACTTTTTTAATCCGTTCAAAACGCCACTTTTTTCACTTGGAGAGAAAAAAAACACTCAATCTTCGCTGAAATAACACGTTTTGTCGCATTCAAACACAATTTCTTCCCTTAAATTTCATATTAAACCTAAAAAATTGGTTACAGATGGAAATTTGATGAAATGGAACACATTTTGAGCTTTTGAGGGCCTCTGTTTTATCAGAAAAATTCTTCAAAATGCTAGAAAAAACCGAAATTGGCCGATTTAGGTTTTTCTTTTGTTGAAAAGCTAACTTAGTGAACTGTTTTTCTGAACTGATGTCAAGAGGACATCATAAGAAAACATATCATTAAAGCTCTTTCCATCGGTGTAATCAAATTTGAATTTGCATGAAAAATGAGGGAGTTATGGTTAAGTTAAGTCACCATTTTAGAGCCGCAAGGTCGAAAACACGGGGAAAAAAACAAAGTGAAAATAGTGGCATTTTAAGAGGAGTAAAAAAGCGCTAGGAGGGAAAAGTTGTTGCAAATTAGTTGTAAAATCGATTCCTGAAGTATTACTGAAAGGTTGCGGCCAACCATACATAGCTGAAGAGTAGTGGAAAACGCTGCAAATTATTACACAATGGTTTATTATTTTTCTATATTGATCACTGGTCTGCAAAGCCACTAACCATCCAACATGAAGAAAACATCGATCGCATTTCGGTCAGCTAAAATTTGAACGGAGATTAGGCCTCTTTTGCGATTCACACTCGTGTTTCTCATTTATCGTACGTAAAACCCTTAAATTCTTGTTGGGAGCGAACGATTTGTACTACAGAGCTCCGCGTGGTCTCAAAAAATTCTAAGAATTCTATAGAATCTTAAATTGAAGGAAAAATAATACCTTTATATCAAAATTTTTTGAGTTAGGGCGTTTTCAAAATTTCAAAATTTATTTTGGAACCCTTATCTTGGAACCTACATCAACCAAAATCTTCGGGGCACAACTAGACCCCAAATGGAGCCTACATACCAAATTTCATCAAAATCGGTCAATGCTAAGTGGCAAAAGTGCCGCGTACGGCGTACGGCGCACGGCGTACGGCGCACGGCGTACGGCGGACGGACGGCCAAATTTTTATTCGATTTTTGGATTCTACGTACCTTGAAACATAAACCATCAAATTTTGAGGGGGTGTTAAAAATTTTTTTTTTCTTGGTCGATTTTTTCAAAGGTTCATTATTGAAAATAATAAAACAAAAGGCATTCAACTCTTAATCCGAAGCACAGTAGTTTGAATCTTGGTCCCTTATGGAATTATGAGTGATGGATCTCGGCAGTACTATTGCTAAAGAAGAAATGGAGTAGGCCAAACCTAAGTCCCGATCGCAACTCTTCACCCCGAATACATTGAGACGTCTATTAGTTGTTTTGTGGATGTGAAAATCGAAATGTTTCAGTTCCAAAAGTAATAATGAGAACCTGAGTAAATTTTTCTCAGGGACTCCCCTCGCATCATCCCAGCGAACGCAAGAAAGAGGCCAAGTCTTTCTATGCCGGAGTTTCTTGGTCCTTGAGTTCTTCTTGTGTAGGCAACAAAGCACCGTCCTCCAACCCAAGGCATCTCACCCCTCTCCTCGTTCCTCGAATCCTCATGGAAACCTCACCACTGCCAGTTGCATTTTCACCCTTACCCAATGGGTAACCTGTGAAATTGGTTTTGCCCACTTGTCTGAGAGTACCTCCGCCATTCTCTTGAGGAAGCAGGCATATTCTCTGTGCAGGGATCCGTCGCATGCCACAATGAGGGGTATGAATGAACCTCTGAGGTCTTCTGCAGCAGCATCGTACTTTCTATGCTTCTCGTTTGCTGCAGACTGTGATTGGGAGGATCAGGTCTTGGATCCATAAGAGGAGGCCGTCTTCTCTAGGTTTCATACTCCATGTATCGTTATGTCGGCTACCAGTTAAGGAGTTCCATCTTCGTTTTCTTGCATTACTGGTTCAAGGCCAAAAGTTGTTTTTACATATTGCACATTTCACTTGCCTTCAAGCTCTCGTAAATTTAAAAACAAATACATTTAAATTAAGTACGTACTACAGAAAGCTTGGCATTCATTATTTTACCATCATCAAACTCTCTCATTATAGAATTATTAGTTAGATGTTTATTGTTAATCTTTGTTGAAACTACCTAATATTATCTTTCAATCCGAAATGGGTGAAATAACCTGCCTGGTCTCTCAGAACTTCAAACAAAATTTGAAGGTTATATGGAAGTGATTCTGATCAAGGTGAGGGATCGAGCAGCTGTGTACACTCGGGACCAAGAGCGGCTGAGTGAGTCGACGTACAGAACGATTTATGCATCCTTGAGCGCTGCAACGTCATTTTTTTTTATTATTTTGTTTTCAAACTGTTGGAGGCAGAAATAGACGTTGTTTTTATTTAAACAATGTACTTTGAGGGTTGGTTGGCTTTTTAAATGGGCCGCTAGTCAACCGACATCTTGTTGATGTTGTAACAAACTAAAAAGTCATGATTAGTTAGAGTTAATATAGGGTATTATATTATATTCGGCAGAGTTTCTGAAATACCTCACGGCATTTCGGCACGACTGCCAACTCTTAGTATAAAATCCTTAAAGTTATAAACTTGTGACAACTTTCTGGTCATACCGTGACAACCTTCAAATCGCTTTCGCCAATTTCGTTCCATAAGTTTTTGATACCTATTGAATTGAGTATTATCTTCTTTAAAAAAAAAAGCAGTGACTTTAGGCTGCTTTCTATTCTTTATTTCTTGTTGACAAGGATAATTTTTTGTGCTAGGGTTCAGTGCGACTGAATAATATGTAACACGATACCGATAAATAAGGCAACTGTGCTGGAACATCCAAGATTTAGAAGCCAATTTCTCTCCAACTTGAAATTTGAAGATGAAGTTCGAAACGGAGTTGCTTAGGAACTGCTGAGTGTGAAGAACGATTTTATGGCTTACATCAATCAGCTGAGTGAGCCCTGAAGCCAATTTCATTCACGCTAGGCCTAAACGAGGCTGAAAATCAAAATGAAACTACTGCAGTATTGCTGAGAACAAGTCGATGACCCTCCCATTCCTGATTTTCTGACGGAGCCTTCTTTCCATCCCTTAAACGGTCAAATTACCTTTCAACAATGAGAATTTGAGGCTGTCTGTATATTTGATTGGTTTAATATCTCTCCTCAAAAAAAATTTCCCAAAAAGTTGCTGCAAGAAGCGTGTCCAATGGTTGGAAAGGAGCAAAAATAAGACGTCATCACTCCCCTCACTCAGCCCGTCATAATGTTACCCGAAATCTTATCGTCCCTTTTAAAGCCAATGTAAAATAAATTTTGATTCGACTGACGGTATTGAGGGGTTTTCAAGGGTGCTGAATTCTAACTTGAAATCGAAAATGCATGATTCCGTAACACATAAATTCCCCATTACTTATTCCTCCTCTAATCATATTTTACCTTTTCATGTCATAAATAAGTTACTTAGCTTGAAATAAAGTGAAATTGGATGAATGGTTTTTCAAATACAATTAACCCCGAATTTTAGGTTGCAAATGAAATTTTCGGCCAATTGGAAAACTCCATTACCCGTTCTTAGGGTGTCCTATGTGAACCAGAGAGTATTTGGTTGATTATTACTATTCGTATTGATGTAGTTAATAGTTTAATATGTGTAGCTTCGTGTTCCTCAAGTTCTTGAATAATTTACTTAATACATTAAAAGTCATGTTTCCAACAAACCCTTAGTTCCTTACTCATGTTCATATTTTTCTTTTAAATCGAAAATGCATGCAAACATATCGTTTGCTCAATCTTGTTACCTACTAATATATTACCATTTTTTGTGGGTTTGTAAACTCGTTCCAAGCAATCTAATCTAAAGCAAGCTAATCTACCAAGCCTTTCTCAGAGATAATACTGGTACATATGAGCCTTGAGCACATGATCTAAAATTGGAGTGAAAGATTAAAACGCGAATTTTGCTGTAACTCGCTAATTCATTGAGAGCCACACCGGTTTGTATTCGTATCAATGTCTTCGTTGTACACCCAAGATTACAGTTTCTTTTAATATTGACAAAACATTACTAAATTATTGTAATTGCACAAAAATATCACTAAACAGAAATTCGTCGGATCTTCCGTTTGAATCATGGGAGCTCTCCATCAAAGATGCGCCGAATGATGAAAAAAAATCTGAAAGACGTCTTTAGTAATCTTAGAACGAGCTTGACAAGGCGCTGCCAACAAAACTAAAAATAATTTCCGTCCTTCTGAAAGGTTTACGGTGAACATTTTTCAAGAGATCCGACACGTAGCATCTGAACTATTTTAAGTTTACAATCGTATGATGACAAGAACAAAACGACTGAATAACAGTCAATTAGGTACCTTTCAAACTTATTTGTCTTGGGTGCTATTTTTATTGTATTGAATGCCTAGTTCGAAAAACCCAAATTGCTTATCTATCAAAAGTGATCACCACGCTTCCGCTACCCTGGTGAGTTAATGATGGATGTATAGGACTTGACGGAGATAGAGGATGGGAAATTGAAAGGTGGTGTTTTTGATTTTGCTTCCTCAATTCTGTTTTTGCTTATCTCATATGAAGACACTGAGACTGCTGCCGATCGAATCGTCATGAAATCACCTTTTATCTAATTCCAATTCACGATTGCACGAGCGCACGATGGAGGAGACAAGGATAGGATCGCGGATCTATCGACGGCGATGAAATTCATACTGAACCATCTAAGACCGTCTGTAAAATCCCTGTAAATTTCATTCCCTGGTGCACGATTTTGAATAGTTTTGCCGAGACAATAACTCTACCATACGTAGACCGATAGTCAAACACGAAACCAAAATTGAGGAACTTGATTCCAAAAGTACTATATCCATTTTGGTCAAACGTGAGAAAAACGCGAAAAACCATAGCGACCTGAAAAACTTGCTATAAAACAATGAAGTGTATTTTTATATATTTCTAAATTATAATAAATTTTGTTGGAAAATTATAAATATATGTAATTAATTTATAAATATAGTACTTTTTGAAACAAAACGTGGCGTTTAGTACTTTTTGGAATCAAATGAAGTGAATAAAGTACTTTTTGAAAACAAACGAAGTGGATAAAGCACTTTTTGAAACAAAACGGATAAGAGTCCGGCATTGTGCTGGATATAGTACCTTTTAAAATGAAACGGAATATTCAAGTGAACAGATTATCTTTTGCTCCAAAACGATCGCATTTTTGTGAATAACTACCACCCTAAAACCTCGGGCAAGTGTTAACTCAATTTCGATGAAATTGGTCTTTAGTACCTTTTGGAATCAAACTCCCCAATTGTTCTGCAAAGCTCTAAAACGCTAAGTGCAAGGGAAACGGAGTCCAACATTGTCTGGTGTTATTAAATAACGTATGCATTTATTCAATAGTTTGGTTTGAAGTTTCTTGAGTGATGGTAACGCTGTTACGAAAAAGTGAGGACCTACATGGATTAGGAATAGGTCTGGAGTATTTCAAGTAGATACTATGATGCAAATCTTACAAATATGGTGTACAGATATCAAATAAATGCCTACCAGAATCTATAACAACTTTGAACCAAAGTATTCTACTTCCAGTATAGTATTCATCATAATATGATTTCAAGGCATATTAAGCCTCTCTAAACAGCATCTGATCTCAATGATCTCAAATCTCAATGATCCTTGTATTGGGAATTGAATTGCTGTGTATCTCCACTTGATGAAGATATCGAAAAATTAAAAGATAGAGGAAGAGGTTTTGTCATCGTTATGACAAAATTGTCATCGGATTCGGTAAAGCGGTTCGAGCGTGATTCAGTAACAAACATACCCACAATCATAAACAGTGAGAGTGGGACATTGGTCCTCTGCGTTTCTTTTCGTCATGTTTCTTTGGAAGTAACTTCCCAAACCAACTTGTCCATTAAAATGTTGTATAAGTTTCCCTTCTATACGTAATCAAATACGAAGATATTTTAGCTAACCTTTAGCGTAACACAAAAGTATGTAGCATAGGTATTTTTCCCAATATGAGGCATCAATCACCATGTTCACTAAAAATAATAACTAGCATCGGAAGATAGAAATCAAGATTTGACACTTCCGTTTTGGAAGTTCATTACGTTCATATACAAAAATGAAAGTACAACCTGACTTATAGTATAATTAGAGATAATGATGGAGCCCCGGACACTAATGGCGGTTGGCAGGAGGCCATAACCACAATAACAAGGACGCTAGAGACATATACCGAGGTACACGTAATATCTCATGCAAGTTATTATTAGAATGCCTATGGAAGCTAGGCATTAATATATTTACGTAGAATTTTGGATAATGTTCTATCTCGGTTAATGAATTATTGCAGAAATTGTTCCATGAATTTTAAACTTCCCGTGATACTAAAATTCACAAGTAAGTTGATAGCGATGAGCCGTCAACTGGAGAAGAAATAAGAGATTGAGATTTCTCTCCTATCCCATTTTACCTTACCTGGAACTTTTTCGTTGCCAAAAAACTCATAACGATTTGAAAACCGGTCGATAATGAATCAGTAGATACACAAATACACATCTGACAATCATTATATATAGTATCTGATCACTAGCCTCTTAACTCGAATGTTGCACGATTTCACTTTTTTTCGATTTGTTTGTTCACAAATACATGTAGAATTACCTAATCCAGGAGTTCAGAGCTGATTTGAGATCACGTTCTGATAATTTCTTGGCAGTAAGTGAGCAAGAAACACACAAGTATGGGTAGTCTTTGTATTGCAATTCAGATGCTGAAACACGGTTTCCTAGTTAATTGTCCTGCTTTTGAAATTTTATTACCAGAAAACTGGTAAGAAAAGTAGAAAGATATTTTACTAAGAAATGTCTTTCTACATTTCGGTAGTGAACAACAATGTAATTGTTGCGATTCATTATCATGTTCTGATCATTTACCCGAAACCGGCCAGAAATACAAAAGTGAATAGCTTTTATGCTCACAATCTCACGCTAGAAACCGCTTAGTATCACGCCAACGAATCTTCATTGCATTTTAGTATTGTGCATTGTGAAAACACTCGGAAAACGCATCATCTGTTTCTTAGGAAAAAACAGATGAATCGCAAGTGGTGTAACGGAAATACAACAAACTAGGTAGGTTCTACTACATAATGCATCGGTTAATCTTTCATATCTCTAAAGATTCTAGAAATGTGTTAATCATGAATTCGAAAATCGTGTCGAGCCCTTGTAATTTTGTTTCAAACGCTCAAGTTGACAACATTATTTAAGACTCAAATGCACAGCTAGTTCAGTAGCTAGCTAAATCGTAAGATCCATCTGCATTGAACATGATATTAAATGATCTTTTTCATATCCAACTTTATATTATTTCATTCGCCAACAAAGGAATTGCGTAAGCAAATTTATTGGTGCCTGCCGGTATTCCCCGATCTTTATGATTTCTTGTAGTACCTACTGCTAAAACTAGACCCTCGAATATTCCAAGAATCACAGTTTTTGGTGGGAAGCCCTAATTATTTTCCGCTTGTTTTTGTTTCCTTTATTTGATATAACGATGTTTGAATTGAATTGTCTATAACTTGTAAAATTGTTACGAATTTCCCGACTCACTGAAATGAATGTACTTACAAAGGAAGTGACACGCTTGAAGGATGTAAACAATGGTTTCTACCGTAACGATATTCCCATTCAATTGGAGATGCCAGACATTTTTCAGACATCTAGTTAATTGTTGGTTACACCATCAAATTTTTTTAGCGCACTTATATATACGATTCAGAGAACACTTTCTTTCGTTTAAAATATTGAAAAATATTTCGAGTACTTATATTTACTTAGATTCATTTCAGCTGGTCTGACGACGGCTTTTCAATTCATATTGGTAAAGAGTCGGAGCAGGCGCCATAACTTCGTTCCGAATCAGTTTTATCCTAAATCAAGCTACTGTAGGAAATTTCATAGAGAGAAGAGGTAAGTCTGAAAGAATTAGGAGATTGTTGATCGGTAACTACCCTAGGACAACACACGTGTACTACCATTGCACTCGAAACTGTTAAGCCCACTGACCCAATAACTTACACCAGACACGCCTACCCCACTCATCTCTCAGTCTTTGCTATTGAGGAAGAATGTGTGAGATGTTTGAGAAAAGATAGGAGCCCTCCTACTCCCTCCCACCAACATGAGGCGCCTTATTTTAAGCCGACCTTACAGCTAGGGGCACTGTCTCAGCCCTAAAAAAGGATCACCAGTGTGGTGTGCTGAGCGCTCGGGGCTCTTCAGTGGGGTAGGGGTAGAAATACTTTTTCTCACGAATGATTACTTGAATTTCCAACAGTTCTCTATGTAAAATAAGTAGTAAAAAATATACATTCTTATTAGAACCTGAAAACTCAATATTTTTTGCGTTTCTTATGAAGTGGAAATAAAGTAACCTACTCCGTTCGTTTTGTGATTTGATCAACGACTCAACTGCATTACCGACCTTCTAAAAATGATGCATTCTACAAAATTTCACCTGCATTCCAGTGATCAGTGATTTTGTGCGTCTATTACACCTACTACGAAGAAATTCGGGCACGAGTGAAATTATTGTATCGTTCTGTGATCAATACCAAAATCCTCTGGCAAAATGTTTTGGTCAGGAGAAGAAGAAGAGGAAGAAGACCTCATGTTCTCCCCCGCGCTCATGGCACGGAGGGCTTCTGAAAGTTGGATAAGCACACCACCTATAGAGGTACCGATCAACAACAAACCAAGATCAAATAAAGATTGAGAGTTATGGAGACTTTAGATTCAGATAAAACAGAAAACAGAAGAAAACCTTTTACATATGAACAAGTTTTAACTTCCGAGACCATTCACGTATTGCAATGCTTTGTCGACTGCCTGTCTTCGTTTCTGAAATTTTTGCAACGGGCACGACTTCGAACAAAATTATTTTCATCAGTCCTCGATGACTATTTCTTGAGATGGAGATAGACTTCAGATGGTCTGATAATCAAATAAGTAATGGGCCTCGCTTGAATTAATTTATTCAATAGTTCAAGGGTTGTGTATGATTTCGTTATGCATTGTGAGATTCTCTTGAGAAATATATTCTCGTCCTTCAAACAAATCATTTCTCTTTAGTTCAAAGTATAAAATAAAATTATAATCTTGTTCTAATTTTATAATTTAAACCAATTAAATTAATTGAAGCCAAAATATAGGAATATCTATAACATAAATAGATTTAAAAAATAATATACTCGCATTTAATAATGTATTATTATAATGTATATTGACATATCACTATTATTATATCTAAGAATTTCAAAAGAAACTCACTGTGTCGAACAGGAAGAAAAGTCTTACAAGATTTGCGCGAAAAATGACGCTAGAATTGGCGAATTGAATAATGGTTTATTAAAATAATTACGACATTTACCATTTACAATTATAACAATACTCTTTGAATTCTTTACCATATCAACATTTCAATGCTATGTACCAATCTCTAACGTGTTGAATGTGACTCGGCATTCATACGAATCTTTGAGTGTAATGAGCATTTTACGACTGGTTATACAAACTTTTGTAATGTTACTAACGACGATGGGATTTTCATGGGATAAAAACATTGTTTAATATTACATGGATATGCATGGTCAAATTTCTTCGACGTTCTCAAAGTTTGCAATCGTATGAAACAACCCCAGTCAATCTGTTTATATAAGATAAATAGTATTTTGTTTTCAAATATTGAGATAATCTACTCATGAGTAGTAATTCTAACTACGGTGTTGAGGATGCACTCATACTTTTCTTCGATCAAACTTTGTGTAGTTATTGTTATAATACCTACTAGAATTTGACTCTTTTAAATAGATAGATATAAATATCATAATAGCGTAGTATACATAGGATTTTTAAAAAGTGCATCAATTGCCCTTGGGGTGTGAAACATAGAAGTTTTACATATACAAAAACCGTCTGAAAAATGGGTGTGGTACATAGCTTCCTCGTATCCATAGCCCGATTATACAGATGATCCGATGCTTAATAGCTAATATCAAAACATCAATCTTTAAGTACCTGCTCTACCCTCTTAAGGGAACATCTACTCGTCAACTCACACAATCCCTGAAAATGTCATCAACTTCGAGTAGAAAGTGTAGAAGTTATGGCTGACAAGGAATTCACGTTTGGGCATAAATTAGGCATGCAGTGGCTACTATCAGTCCGGGGGCGATGATTTTCATTAGGGAAAATCGGACTATAACTTCGTATAGTTTTGCCCGTTACAAGGATTTCATGACAGGCACACGAACACACAGACAAACAGACACGAAACCAAAATTGTTCAGGAAGGTCTAAACCGTAAAACGCGGGTGGAAATTTTGATGTTGGAGAATTTTTTCTTCAACCTTGAAAAGTGAAAACAATGCCCCACCTACCTTGGTATAATAGAAATAAATTTGGTATGAAATAAATTGGTAATTGGTAACATGTAATTGGTAACTTGGTATAAAATATAATCGGTTAAATCAAGGCTAAGAAAATTTCAGAATTCTGTTCAATGCCCTTCCCCCTAACAATAAAATGTATGCAATGTACCTTACACGTAGATGATAATGGGCATATCTTAGGTAGAGTATTGAAATAATGTTTATGGTCAAAACGTCAGTTGTGAGGATAAGTTCAAACTCGTTCAAACTGTTTGAATCTTTATTCACTCCAAGATACCTATGGGTTGGTATTTTGGAGTTCTATTCTAACCTCGTGCACAATGAAATATGTAGTTAGTGTAGCGTCCAAGTAACGTAGGTATAATAATTTGCACTACTCCTCATTCTGTTTATTTCAGAGCATACCTGTCACTGTCAACTTACAGAGGAAAAAGAGCTTGGATGCCGGGTCGATTCCCCTCCCTGCTGATGCCATGTCTCGTGAAGAGGTAAATGTTTTCACTAATTCTATGACTGTTGAAGTTTGTCCACAGTTGTGTCATTAAATATTGCATTTCCTACATTTTAACTGAACTCCATTGAATAATTTACTAGTCATTAAGAGTTGTCATACGTAAATATTAAGAGTATGAGTATGGCAAGAGTACGAGTATATTAGAAACTTTGAATACTCATAACTTGAGTACAAGTACTCAATTTGCATTACAAGTATCGATGGTTCTCTTTCATCAAGTAAATCGTAATCACTCTTAATGCTCTGAAAATTCGCAGGTATCTGTCCTAAGTTCAGCTCGGCGGGAAGAAATGAGGCGGATGCAGGAAGAAGCCGAAAAACTCAGAGCGAACCCTCTGTTGTACTTAGTCAGTCCTCATGTAAAGGTAAGCACAGTACGCCGTAATTTTCCGCCACTCGCCACCACAATGTAAACCTCAGTAATTTACCATGGACTTCGTCCTGGTAAGTCGTTGACATTTTGAAGAAAATTCGGTTTTGTCCTGAGACTACTTTCAAAATCCTTGTTGTCATCATTTTATTCAGTGGCAGCTGGTACTAAGGTCCAAGACACTAGAATTATTCCTTACGGGGTATATAATTTGTTTAGGTACTGTTCTAAACAAAGCGCAGCTAAAGGCACTGTTTTGTCTCCAGATTTCGAATGGGAGCGTGCGTGTCTGTATAGTTTACAGCAGCAGATCTCCACAGTACAGTTTTCGTGAAAATAGTACAGAAACTCGTCTCGCAGCTCGAATTGCGTCGCGCAAATTTCGAGTACCAATCATTGGATACCTGTTGCCTTTATCAACCTGCCGCTCGAAACTGCTCCCCAACTGTGGCTTTTTGTTCTATGGTGGTAGATGTGTGACGCAGCTCAATGGGCTGTGATAACTTCATGACACCCTCCACAGAGATGATAACGGTTTAATCTCTCAATTCGGTACCCATTAGAATTGAATCAAGCTGACGATTTGGTTTTGTAGATTCTTCAACCATTTTTGTTTGATTTGACGAACATGGACGAAAAAGTGAGCGAGAGAGAGAGAGAGATAGAGAGAGAGAGAGAGGGAGAAAACGTGTAAAGCCGTCAGTGGTATCATTTTGCTCATGATGATAGATTTATTGTAGAATAAGATCAAGGATCAAACCAATGAATGTGTTTTTTGGCGTCATGGATGGGGATTTTGTCATCAAGAACTCTTTGTTTCAAGGAACTCGATAAACCACAATCTCGAATGATAGGACCCAGACGCGGACATTTTCAAACATAAAACCTCCGTAAAAACGTATTCTGCATTAAAATTGATTTGAAAATACTGTAGGTATTTGGGTTAGTGGGAAATAATTCATTTTAGAGCACTTTAGTAAAGTTTCTCTCTTGGTATTGATACTTAACCCAGGAGCAAACGCTGTGCATATCACCTCATAAATATTATAAAGTGACATGTTTTTTTATGATAATGAAGTTATTATCTGACGCAAAAAGGCTCTCTCAGTTTGTCCATGTCATAAAAAAAAGAATATTTATTGTTTTCTTTGCAAAGAAAATGTTTTGTCTCTTCGAAAATAAAATTCCTTTACTAACTTTTGAACTAACGATTTAAAATTGAAAAGTGGCCGCGACAGATACTCCAACTAAGGAAGACCTTTTCAACAAAATGAAAACATTTTCCACCCGATGTATATCTCGGTTTTGTGGTATCTCTTACTTACCGCAGTCATTTTCTCTATTTCCATTTTATAATGAATCTGCAATACTGGTTCGTTATAGTTGGTACGTTATAGTTTGATAGGCACGATACCTAATGATTTCATGCCCCATGGTGGCATTGAAGGTTGGTAAGAAATTAGGCGTACATCACTTCCCCACCTCTCATTTCTTACCTTCCTCGAGTCAGTTTCGCCCCCTCACATTTTCCTCTAATCTCTGTCAGCAGTAATCTAGTCGACGAGTTAGGTTTCGTTAGCAGTAATCCTTTCACCGCTTTCCTTAACCTATTCATTCTAGAGCGCTGAAATTTTAAATTCACCCTCTTGTTTGGGAGAATTTCTGGTCGGATGATGTAGGCACTAGTTATCTTTATTAGCACAAATAAACAGTTGTAAATATAATATATTTACAATATATACAATATATTACAATATTTATATACAATAATATTGTATATATTATAATGTAATATACTAATATATACAATATATTATATTGTATATATTATATATTATATTCATATTATATAATATTGTTTATATATTCATATTATATAATATTGTTTATATTATTGTAATATATTATATTACAATTTAGAGTACCTATATTATATTCTAACATCAACTGTTGTTGATCATCTTCTAATTTGCCCATTCACCCAAGTACATAAATGTCATTTCATCATGATGACTTTTTAATTCAATAGTTCTTTGACTAGGTGAGTATTGTTGTTTAAATCATAGAGGTACTCATTAAAAACAAAACACTACTCGAAGCTCTAAAAATAAAAAATAACTTCTCTTCTTTTCATTTAATTTTCTAAACCTAAACTTGCTAAACGAAAATATGTTAACTAGAAGTAAAAATAATGAGATTACTAGCATACGTTCACTACTGGAATGACCAAAAATATGTATCCAATCCACGTATTATTAGTTATGACGTATCATTAATGTTTAATGTTGTACTCTTGTTTTTTCAGGAATGGTTTTCGAGGCAGCAACTGGTCATGCTAGTCCTATTCATCAACATCTCATTAGCGATCATGTTTTACAAGTTACTCACGTAGCGACCGAGGATTATTGAGCCATTTAAAAAAAAATGATCGGAAAGGACGTGACAAAGGGGGCAAATTTGTGCTGGTCAATTTTGTATTGTTTAATTTCTAAGAGGATTTAGAAAAACGAATCGTTTACAGGGAAAGAGTCTTAATATCATCTAAACCTCTTTCAATGGTTCGTTGTTTGACCGCAAAAGCACTTTTACTTCCTCTCGTCCTTGTCATTTTTTTCTTCTTTGATTGTTTAATTGTCTAAAATTGTATTGAATTTTAGAAAGGACGATTTTATATGGTTTTTAGGGGCCATACTATATTAGGTGATAATTGAAAGCTTCATTACATGCTTACTATTTGTGACAGAAAGTTTTTAATATTCCCCTCGATCTAATCCAGAGGAAAGTTGAAATTTGTATTTAAAACCTGACGGAAAAAAAAACTTTGTACAATTTTCTGCATTGATATCATACTATTGCTATATTGAACTGAACGATTTTGTACCAATAATCAATATTATTTATTTGTAACAATGGAACAATACATTACCTAATATATCGTTTAGCAAAACTCATGTCAGTACCTTTATCCCACTGTACTACATGTTTTCTGTCACCTGACATGATATTTTTCAGTTGAAACATAATAATACAGCAGATCATTTTTTACTGTTCTATTTGCCCGATTTCCATTGTTAAACTATCATATTGGATTGGGTAACCAGATTCCAAGTTCAAAAATCGAGCTCGATTTCATTTTTCATTCACGAAGTACTGAGTACCATACTTATCAGTCGTTCATTATTTGCATTATCTTGAATTTGAACACATAGATTACTCCATTTCAACGCAGAATGTTTTGGTTATACGAATATAATTAACTTTCCATTATGCCATCGGTAGAATCCGAAACTTAACTAATTTGTTTTTAATAGGCGTGTTTGCTCCTTGTTTTATTTGTTCTGTAATTTTTATATCGTGGATAGAGATTTTTCGTTGTAGGTATCTTTTGCTATACATTTTGATGTTCGGTGGTTGATCAGAGAGTGTGCTAAAAGAATGCAGTATGGATTGAGCAGGTATACCCCGTGTTGTTTTCCATCGGATTATTCATATATTTACGAGTACTTTACATGAGTAGTATTGGCATCAATGTCGAAGTAGACATTAACTTATTTGAAATTCTAAAAATATAGTAGGTACCTTATAGCGATCTGCTCATTCCAAACTATTCACACTCACTCATTCTTAGTATCCATATAATTATAATAATTAGGACAATGGCATTGCGAAGGAGTTCCTTAAATATTAATAACAACTATATCCTTCTCATTTAGGAACAAAAATTTTGACTGTCTTTCCTAGTTTTGAGTTGCTTGTTACGTTTTTGAGAGACGTCGTTATCATAAATTGAGGATAACCGTTGAAATTTGTGATATTGGCTATTCCAATTGTTATGTCTTTATTATTTTATAGACTAAAATCACAAACTCCGTTTGATTGACAAAATCAAAATTTTTATCAAAACTGGTAATTTCTTATTGGTTTTATTTAAATTCCAAGGAAGTTATCTATAAATTTATTTATAATAAATCCTAGTCACATGGCCGAAAGAACAACGTACTCTTTCTACAGTATTTGGACGATAAATCGATATAGCTTTGCTATACCTGATGAATTAAATCAAAATTACCTATGTAATTTATTTGGAAAAAGAATATAATATAGAGAACTTTTTATTTACTATTTTCCTACGATGGTAGATTATAATCATAGTTTTCTATGTCGCAACAGGTGTGACCTTCAAGCACCGCTGAGCTGATACTTTTCTATTGAATAGGCCAAAAAATCAGTGTCTAGAAGAGGTTTTGTGAAGATAATTACGGATTTCGACTGTTAGTATGTAATTAACGGAAGGTTTAATCTCGGAAAAAAAGTTTTTGGAACTCACTCGTCGAAGTTGCAACATATTTCTTAATATAATATTTGTACAGCTCAAATTAGTAAATCTTGTTCTTCTTACTACAAAGGTGGACGAATAAAGCTCCATGATATCTAAAAATTCTTTCATAAGTTTACTGTTGCACGTATTCCTTGCGAATGATACAATGTCAATTGGATGCTATTGAAAGTCATTCTACGCTGTCGATCGTACTTCTTTGGGCTACGACTATAGTTTTTATAACAGCTTGAGCTAGAAGTCCATATGATGATAGTTCGCATGATCTTATTAAATCATCATTTTTCCAAATCATTGAGAGAATTTAATGTTTAAGAGCTAAACATTTTTCTAACAAGTTATAGATCTGTACTATTCATGTGTTGAGTATTGGTTATACACATAAAAATACCATTTTCCTTTTAGGTAAGTATATTATTGTTCTCCTAATTGTCGTAAGTTACTTCAAAGACATCCATTCAAATAATATGTTCATGTTTAATATTTTGTGGAAATTCTAAATAAAGTCTATTGTTACAACATTTGGAAGGGTTTGCAACTCTTTCAGTCTTGTACGAACAAAAAGCAGCTGCGAATAATTTGTGTACATAACTACATTATATTCAAAATACATTGATTATATTGTTCATTTAGTTTTATAAGGTTACCATACTATTGTTGTTGGTCTTTCTTTCAAGAAAGAGTTTTTCCAATGTTGTTCTTGAACAATGTTCCGATTTTATTAAGGAAGAGGATTGTTCAAATTGTTGAATCTCACTTGAGAGATTGAAGAAAAAAAATGGTTTCATGTTATCAACATTTCAATGTTGAATTATTTTGAAAAATAATTGAACCAAGCTACTATAGAAGAAAAAAAAATGGTATCGATTCAATCGATCAAATAGGGAAATTACAAGAAAATATTATGATGTACGAACGTTAACAACTTTTGAAAGAGTTTTAAATTAAGGCAAAACAAAATTTTTCCCGAGAGCTATTGGGCATCCCTAACGGTCGTGATATCTTGGAGATTCCACGCAGTAACCGTAGATACCTACTTACATGAAATTAGGTAGGTATATCAAAAAGTTTTCCTGATTTTCTCATTTATGTAATATCTACCTTTTTTCTCCAAGGAACATAAAAGTTCATCTGCCTGCAAACATTGTATTCGTTGTAGCCTTTTGAACTAGAAATTTGAACATTTTGCTTCAACCGTTCCATTGTATTGGGAATTGGTGGAAAAAGGCTCTAATTTTGTATCCCTCTTCCCTTTATCGCTTTGCTTGCCTTGTTCCTTCATTTCTCATTTCGCTTTTCATGAATATTCAACTAGTCTACATAATTAGTTACATTTCATTAAATTGTTTTCCGTTGTTGTTTCTTTAATTATTCACATCTGTTTCAACTGAATCACATAGAACGAAGGAAACCGAAACCGTTGAGCTCTAGATTTTAAAAAAGGTAGCCATATCCAAGACAGCCTAATATGTATCTACCTTGAGTTATTTTCTCAAATATTTTACTTTCCGATTTATTTGTTTCTCTCATTTTTTTTCTTTATTTTTCTGTATAATTTATTGTATTGCGGTTTTGTACATACTATAAATATATAAATATATTATACATAATTATTAGGTGTAAGTTGAGCCCAAGAAGAAGTTGTGCCTTCGTTTGTCAAAAATTTTAATAAAGGTGACATCACGACCTTGATAAGTTGATATTATTTATAACTTTCGCACCCAACTATTGCATATGAGAATTCAGCAGTGTTCCAATAGAAGTAGGGTACAAGTAGATTTTTAGGTATGAATGATATAATAAGATACGTAATTATTTTTTTCGAAGCAGGTATTTGCTTGGGAGTTATCGAATTAGTTAAGGAATCAACTGATTTAGTAGCAGTAGGAAAATTCAACAACACAAATAGTTTATCAGCCATACCCAGTCATTAGTTGACCAGGTGTTGAGACCAATGATGTCATCTATGTCAGGCTTTTTGTAGACCCAGGTGTGATCTCAAGGCTGTTCAAATCACAATTTTTCCAATCATAGTCGTCATCGTTGCAAAAAATTAACGCTTTTCATAACCGACAATGCAGCAATCAACAAACAGGTAGCCTAATAATGAGCTATTAGTGAAACAAAAAGTTGAAGGATATTGTTGGTATTTCTATAAACTGTGTTAAAATATTCTTGTACTTTTTTGTGTAGACTCAAACTACGTACTGAATCGATTCAATGATAAGTTAAAAATGATGTTAAAAAGTAAAAGTTAAAATCTTGTTACTTAGCAAAGGTACTTCGTAGATTGCTACTTCCACAAACTTAATTGTTTAAGTTTGTGAATTATAAAAATTTTGGCGCGAAAATCCCACGTTTTTTTTTTTTTTTTTTTTGTAACAAACAAAATTCGAATGAGGGGTTATTTAATTTCAAAATTTGACGTAAAATACGAATATCTTTCAAAAATAAAGTTAAAGCGCTATTAAGTATAAGCACGCCGTGGAACGCAAATATGTCATGGCTGGATTCTGTGCCAAACATTAGAAGAGTCACAATTTAAATTGTTATTAACGGTTGAAATGGCCTATTAAGGAAATTATTAGGGAAGGAGATCATTAGTTGAAACACTTTGTTTATGTTTACAGTTAGGTGCATCAATGCCTCGTACTACATGAACAAAGGTTTTTTAATTTTCAACGATTCTGACCATGTTCCTCAGGCATTTCCAGGCCTACGTTCAGATTCACACGAACGTATTGATTGGCAGATAGACGTCACAACGTATCAGTTTACATTTCTTATTATCGAGGGTAGACGGCGTGTTAGCTGTGTAGGGCTTCGATTAGTCTGCCAGTAATTCTGACCTCGTGCGTCAACAACTGCGTTCTCGCATGGGTAGGTCGTTGACCTACAGAAAGAGGTAATCCATGTAAATAGGCCCTACGTAGGACAAATAAACGTGAAATTCTAATAATTATTCACACTTATAGTCTAGGTACATCATTGTTGACTTCTACCAATATTATGAAGCCTGCTGAGCGATGGCTTGTAATGTGAAAACTAGACTTAACATGTCCCTACATAAAAATAAGTGACTAGGCAACGTGACGTGATTAAGGGTGATAAGCCATAATTTTTCCTCAGAACTAAATATTATTTCGCTTCCTCACTATCAAACAAAGGACATTTGTTCTTTTTATCACAATATACAGTGAAGAAAACCTCACTAATGTGGTGGTCGCCGGTAAACCTTGTAAAGAAGGGCGTTCACGGGATTGCAGTAATATAAGTAGGTATGGTAAGAATGATTGATTCTGATGTCGGGAACTCTCCAAAGAGGATACTGAACAAAATTCAAGAATGATCATCGAAATCAATCTTGTCGAGCAAATGTTCTGCGCAATAAATTGTCAACTGTTGCGTTACACACAATATTCATAAACGGTCTGTTGCTCACAATAAATGGCGTTGATCACAATGTTTTCATGTATCCCGTCCTCTTTCCTGCAATTTACAGCATGTATTTACTTACTTATTCACTTAATCCACGCATGGGAAATTTTATTCTGACGATGTGAACCACCACTGAAGATTGTTAAGCATTATACACAAATTTCTCTCGAAATACCGGGAATTCAGCCGTTCGAAATTTGAGTGCAATTGCTCACTGCGCACAATGTTCTTAAATAACTTTACGCCTTCTACTACCTAAATAAACAAAGGTAGGTACCTAATTTAGTGAATGTCGGTTGAACAATTTGACAGTAATCGATTCCTGACAAACTATCAAATATACAAAGGGATTTATTCAGATTAGCTTCGAGTATAATTAATACGAGATTCACGGTAATGCAACAATAGTATCAATTCACATACTCACACATACACATTCACATACAAAGTACCTACACGAATACCAAGTAGTTAGATTCAATTTTGCTACTTTAATTCTGAAAAATTAGTTGATTGTTTTTATGTATTTTTGAAGAAAATTAATTTCATCTTAAATTTTCTGATTATCTCCTAATATGATGTTTATGGGATGTATAAATGAACTTTTGTATGAATTCGAGCTTTTTAACGTGTTTCACCTAACACCCAAAGTAAGTGTCACCAAATGGTGATAAGATACAATATAGGGTGGCAAGACTGGAAAGGAGGAGGGAGGAAAAGTGAGGAAGAGGGACACAGTCCGAAAAAGGTCTGGCCAAGTTCGGTTCGGTTGAGTTGAAACTATAAAATTCGGTCGGATTATCGGTGAGTGATTAAATTATTATCTATTTCGGCATCCTAATTAAGGTCCAAACCTTAATTTTGGCTATCTCGGCTCCCAAGTTCGGTATAATATTCCTTCCATAATAATATAAAGTGTTCAGGTGCAAAATACCTCCAAAGGTGAGAACCAATCTCGAATGCACCTGATATCACACTGTATTATTTCGGTTCGGCTCGGCATAAACCTCCAAAGGTAAAGCAATATCAATTTATATTGTGGAAGGAATAATCGGTTTTATTCAGGTGAGGTTGATAGTGACTATTGGGGAAGGAGGAGGTCACAGGGATCCAAATCCCACATTTGGGAGCCGAGAACAAAGATTTATCTTATTTACATATTTATGTATGTATCTTTAACTAAATCTAGAATGACTTCAAATGAAGTATCGGTGAGTAATTCTCATGAAATTCCATAATTGAGAACATGGTGCATCGGCCGGGAAACCTCTTTGTTGATTGAGGTCAAATAACAAAGGACTCTTTGTCGAAACATAAACAAAGCTTTATCCCTTTAGAAGATGGCTGATCTTTGGTCCCGGGTTTCACTGGAATTCACCTAAATTTTTGTTTGTCTGTTCGTCCTAGCAAAATTTACCATTTCGTATTTTTATTGATAAGTTTCAAAACAACCGCATGATGCGGGACAATATTATCCGAAGATTAGGCGTAACGTTCATTTTTTGTTGTGATGTTGGTAACTAACATCCAACCGTTATTATGGATCAATTCCTTCGGTAGACATCACTACATGGATCAATTCCATGTGGGTTTCAATAGATGGATCAATTCCATGTGGGTTTCAATACATGGATCTATTCCATGTAGACTTTAATAAATGGATCAGTTCCATGTAGACTTCAATAAATGGATCAATTCCATGTCGATATCTTCCTTACCCACCAAGGGGACTACTCCAATCGAATTCGTAATTTCTTTGTTACAGACTGAATTTGAAATGGATCGTTTATTTAGGAAGGGCGTTGAAAACAAGAGGAGAGAGAGTGAAAGAGTGTATTGAAAACTGTCAGGTTATTATTTGTCGATTGGAAAATCAAGACACCTATGCAACAAGAGATGAGATTGAACTGGGCCTCCTCCAGCAATCTTTGGAGAGGCTAACCAATGATATACAGTCTTACCTACAAAGGAGAGAAGGATCTGAAAAAACACAAAGACTCGTACAAGACCTCATTTCTGTTCAGTATACAGCAGAAGACACTCTAACTCGATTACAGACACTAAAGAAAGCCACTATAGTTCCCAAAATTGATACAAACAATCCACGTAATGAAAACATCAAATCCAGATTACCAGAAATTCATTTGGGTACCTTCAATGGGGACATTTTGAAATTCCATGGATTTTGGGATCAATTTTGTTCAGTCATTGAAAAGAGAAAACTGGAAGATGTCGATAAGATGATGTACCTCCGGGCTTCTCTAGAAGGAGAAGCTCTTGAAGCTATTCAGGGACTTGATTTGACGAATTCAAATTATAAAATTGCTGTGGACCGCTTAAAGAAAACCTTTGGTCGACCAGGTCACATTATCGATGAACACTATCGGGCTTTAGTGGGAATCCCCAAAGCAAGCAATGATATAGCGGATTGCCGCCGAAAACTCAACAAAATGGAGGGACATTTTTCAGTTCTTGAATCCATGGGTGAGAAGATTAATGCCAATAACAGTCTTCGACATGTTTTGTTGGATAAGTTCCCAAACGAACTTATGTTCAACTTTCGAATGAATGATTCCTCTGACAATCAGCCCCTGGAAGCTATACGAGGGCATCTCGAAAGGGTTATTTCATCAAGGGAAATGACTATATCTCGTGCATCTTCAATGCACACAGATGTTTCAGAAAACATGATCATCCCGTCACCTTCATCAAGTCAATTCACCACTGAAGCCTTTTATTCAGGATCAAACAAAGGCCTTTCTCAACAGAGAATTGGCATGAAACGCAAATTTTCTTCCCATAAATCGTTTTCCACGGCTGTTTCGGCCAAACGAAATGTGGAATCCAGACAAGGAAAGGGTAACAAGACTGTTCCCAGGCAACAAATTGATTCTGAATCATCACAACAGAAAAAATTGGCTCCTAGCTGTGTCTTGTGCGACGGTCAACATTTTACAGATGAATGTCCCAAATACACCAACTTGGAACAAAGAAGAAACCAGTTGAATGGGCGTTGTTTCATATGTTTGAGTAAAAACCACTTGGCTTCAGGACATACAAAGACACTTCGTACTAAATGTCCTCATTGTCAAAAGGTAGCCCGCCATCATCGATGTCTATGTCCACAGAAATTTGGAAATCAAAAAACGACTACAAATTTAGCAGTACTTGTGAATGACACCATTCTACCCACTGCTATTGCATCCATCTCAAATAGTTCTGGTCATTCAACATCTTGCCGAGTACTTTTTGATACGGGAAGTCAAAGATCATATATTACTGCTAAATATGCCAAGCAACTTGAACTAGAGCCACTTGAATTGACTAGTCTAACCATATATTCCTTTGGACATTCAAAGCCACAGGAACTCAATTCGCCTCTAGTTACTCTGGATATCAAAGGATTATCCTGTACAATCAAGGTGTTGGCTTATGTTGTACCAACCACTACAGGGGACATTCCATCTTTCCATAAAGAAAAAGAGCTTATTGCAAAATTTCATCCAAACTTATACATGGCACCTGATGTTCGAAAAAATGTTCCGGCTGATGTAATCATCGGAACTGATTTTTTCCACTCTTTTGTTTCGGGAGAAAGAAAGGAATTGAATCATGACCTATACTTGGTAAAAACTGTACTTGGATGGGTCGTTTCAGGTCGACTACCACAAACAAAAGACAATGGTGAGATGTCAATTGTAACATATGTGACCCATAGTTGGCACGGATCATCATTTAGTCCACCTGACCAATCACTTAACTGGGACAGTATAAAAAACATCTGGGAACTTGAGACGATTGGCATTACGGATTCCCCAAAGGTCTTGCAAGATGAAGAGATCATTCATCATTTTAACCAAACAGTACAAAGACATGATGGCCGCTACTTCGTAAAATGGCCTTGGGTCGAATATCCTCCAAATTTACCCATCAATTTGGGTCAGGCAATTGGGAGATTAAAATCTCTAATTCGACATGCCTCCCCTGACATCCTTAGAAAATACGATGATGTTTTGCAAGATCAACTCCACAAAGGAGTCATTGAAACCATACAAGATGATGCCCTTCCAACCTCTCATCCAGTCCATTATCTACCTCATCATTGCATCATTCAGGAAAACAAGTCTACTAAGCTCAGGATTGTGTATGACGGTTCAGCAAAGATGAAAGGTCAGCTGAGCCTCAATGAATTACTTTATAGAGGACCCTCCCTTTTGGAAGATCTCACATCTCTTCTTTTACAATTTAGAAAACATAGGGTCGCCTTTGTTGCTGATATTGAGAAGGCATTTCTCCAAGTGGGCCTTCAAGAGGAGGATAGAGATGTAACTCGATTTGTATGGATAAAAGACTTGACCAAAGTTCCTGCAAATGATAATGTCCTACATCTAAGATTCAAACGAGTCCCATTTGGGATAGTGTCAAGTCCTTTCCTCCTCTCTGCGACTATACGCTTTCATCTTGCCAAAGCTACCTCACCCTCTGCTCAACAGCTCTCTGACCATTTATATGTAGACAACCTAGTGACTGGAACTCATACAACAGCAGATGCTCAGAGATTCTATGGCGAAGCTGTTGAATTGTTCAATGAGCTTTCTATGAATATTCGGGCTTGGAATTCTAATGATCAAGCTTTTTTGGTGTCACTTCCAAAAGAGCAGCGTGATGATAAAAAATGTACTGGTGTCCTAGGATTGACTTGGGACACTGAGAAAGATTGTTTGACCTTTAAGTTTGATCCTCACATCTTTGAACGTGAGGCTAAAACAAAACGGGAAGTTCTTAAACTAGTAGCCTCTATATTTGACCCATGTGGATGGTGTGCACCCTATACCCTACCTACGCGCCTCTTTCTACAATCCTTGTGGGAGGAACAAGTGAAGTGGGATACACACCTTACGGAAAAACAATTAAACATTTGGTCTACTTGCAAGGATTTCCTTAAAGCAGTGACTACTATTTCGGTGCCCCGGTTTTATCTTGGGGATACTTCTCAACGCTCTGAAATCAACCAAGACACAGAACTTCACTGCTTTACAGATGCTGCAAAATCAGCCTACATTGCGGTTGTGTATTTGAGAACTAAGGTGGAGGAGAGATACGTTGTGAGCTTGGTTATTTCAAAGAGCAGACTTACTCCTTTGAAACAGAAAGGAACTTCTGGCTCTTTTTATTGGAACCCGCCTGGTTAATTATGTCCAACAAGCTTTGAGTTTGCCTCGAGAAAATATTACAGTTTGGACTGACAGTACAATTGTACTCAGTTGGCTGAGATCAGAACGGCTGTTGCCTCCATTTATCTCACGACGTATCATCGAAATCCGTCAATCTAAGCACATTAAATTCCGTTATGTCCCTACAAATTTGAATCCTGCTGACATTGCGACTCGACCTCTTCAAAATATGGAGCTTCCAAAGGAGTGGTTCCAAGGCCCAGCTTTCTTGAGGGTGTCATCTGACCTCTGGGAACATGGAAAGGTTGACTCAGATTTCAGTCAAACAGTAACCTACAATGATACAACTAAAGAACCTCGACATTCTGAGAACAAGTCTGATGGCCAAACACACAGTTCACATGTTCTGGCAACCAATGCCAACTCAGATGTAAGCTCCACTACTGTTTGTGACTTGGACATTTCCTCTTTCCCTAAATATGGGACCACTTTGGAACCAACTATTATACGAGAATTGCAAACTCGATGGTTTCCGAGAGAATCAAAGAAAGTGATAACACCATTAGCCAAGTCCTTGGGGTTATTCATCGATGATGAAGGGCTTCTGCGATGCAAAGGTCGCTTTGCTAACGCTCCCTTTCCATTGGACCAGAAACAACCTCTACTTTTGCCTAAACATTCCATGTACACAAACCTGCTTATTCAACGAGTGCATGAAGAAAACTTTCACGTGGGAGTGTCTCACACTCTGTCACTTATCAGGATTAAATACTGGATACCACAAGGTCGGTCAAAGGTTGCTTCAGTGATTAAAACATGTAAGGCATGCATCAAGCAAGGAGGTGGACCTTACAAGTTGCCACCAATGCCAGACTTACCACAGGAACGCGTAACCTACAGCCCTCCATTCACTTATACAGGTTTGGATTATTTCGGACCACTGATGGTATCAGACAATAATGAGACAGTGAAGAGGTATTGTTGTCTTTTTACCTGTATGGCTGTCAGGGCGGTTCATTTAGAGCTTGTTCGTGATCTTTCCTGTGAGGAGTTTCTGATGGGTCTCCACCGATTTATTGCAACCAGGGGTACTCCTAAACTTATAGTTTCGGATAATGCCACCCACTTTACGCTTGCTGCTTCAATCTTGCAGTCACCTTTGGTTCTCGGACATTCACTGGTGTGGAAATTCATTCCTGCTCTGTCACCCTGGCAAGGAGGCTTTTATGAACGCCTCGTAGGTTCGGTCAAAACCTGCCTTTACCGCTCTCTCGGTTCTTCACTCCTAAGTGAAGTAAACTTGCACACGGTCCTCAAAGAGATAGAAGCCACGATAAACTCTCGTCCTTTGACCGCTGTTGGTAAAGATCAAGAATTTGTGCTCACTCCAGCTCATTTTCTGAGATCATCAGCTCCATCTGTCATTGAATTCATGACAGACCCAATGGTCTCCATCCGCACTTCGACCATTCATGATCGTGTAGTGGCAGGATGGACTAAGACAAAAAAGCTTCTAGGCCAGTTTCGTCTGATGTTTGTAAATCAATACCTATCTAGTTTGAGGGAGCAACATCGATTTGATCACCGCCAACCACGGGTAGTGGCTCACAGAAACCCAGCATTGGGGGACTTGGTCCAACTGAAAGGAACCAGTACTAATAGAGGGCATTGGAAAGTGGGTCGAATTTCTGCCCTGAATCATGGGTCTGATGGTCAAATCCGTACTGTTCGGGTCTCCCTTCCAGGAAGGGTTGAATTAACCAGATCTGTGTCCCATTTGTTTCCTCTGGAACTTAGTGCCCAAACAGAAATTCCTCCTCCTACTAAAACACCTACAATTAGCTCTTCATCGCCAGACACTCATACATCTCTCTCTCTCCCTCCTTCTACGGATGATCGGCACCAGCCTGACACTTCAGCGCCCACCCAACCAGTTGAAGTTGCTCAAGAGCAGCCAACCCGAATGGCTCGTGCTGCTGCCCGCTCAGCAGTTCAAAAGATCCGGGATTGGGTTCAAGCCCTATTTAATGTATCTGCTACTTCCTTGCATTAAAAATACTACTCTTGTCTTGCCATTTCTTATGATTTTGTAATACAGTAATTAACTTCTTGTTGTGATGTACTGTTCATCTTTTCTGTGCTTCCCTTTCCTGGCGGGGGAGTGTCACCAAATGGTGATAAGATACAATATAGGGTGGCAAGACTGGAAAGGAGGAGGGAGGAAAAGTGAGGAAGAGGGACACAGTCCGAAAAAGGTCTGGCCAAGTTCGGTTCGGTTGAGTTGAAACTATAAAATTCGGTCGGATTATCGGTGAGTGATTAAATTATTATCTATTTCGGCATCCTAATTAAGGTCCAAACCTTAATTTTGGCTATCTCGGCTCCCAAGTTCGGTATAATATTCCTTCCATAATAATATAAAGTGTTCAGGTGCAAAATACCTCCAAAGGTGAGAACCAATCTCGAATGCACCTGATATCACACTGTATTATTTCGGTTCGGCTCGGCATAAACCTCCAAAGGTAAAGCAATATCAATTTATATTGTGGAAGGAATAATCGGTTTTATTCAGGTGAGGTTGATAGTGACTATTGGGGAAGGAGGAGGTCACAGGGATCCAAATCCCACATTTGGGAGCCGAGAACAAAGATTTATCTTATTTACATATTTATGTATGTATCTTTAACTAAATCTAGAATGACTTCAAATGAAGTATCGGTGAGTAATTCTCATGAAATTCCATAATTGAGAACAGTAAGTACAAAGCTGGCCAGCAGATCGAAACGCAAACTTTTCTATACATCTAATAGAGTCTTGTGTCCACTGTGAGAGGTTCTGGACCACGAAATGAGTGGACACGTCCAATAATATTTTATTTTTAGCGTGTATCCACTTTCAGGGGTTTGAATCCATCTCTACGCGAAGACCCAGTCTGACCAGTCCTGGAGTCAATGTAGTAAAGTGTCCTTTCTTAAAGGTTTCACTGTAATTCATTATTTGATTTTTTAAATGATCAATATACCTAGTATAACCAAATGTTTAATTCCTCGTAGCGATCCGGCGTTGTTTATTTACAAGTCTATAAATAGCCCGAACGGGCTTTCTCTTCCGTAGCCGGTTTTGAAGGTTGCGTAATAACTTAGTGCGTAGTAAGCCACTCCACGGTTGGACGAACTCGGTTCCACATCGCGCCCCTATAGGAGCGTTTTTACTAGGAGTAAAATAACCAAAATATTCTAACCAAAATATGTACAAAGGTAAACTGTTTCATGAACCAATCAAAGTGTGTAGGTACCCACTTACTTGTATGGGTAAAACTAAGTTCCATCAGAATAGGAATGGAGGTACTAAAGACACTAGGACACCGTAAACACCGAGAATTGTTAAATGTCTTCAGTAGGTACTTCGTAGACCAATTAAAGTGTCTCGTTACTTTCATGGAAATAGACAAAGTTATCATTTACTCAATTTTTATATTTGAGGAAGGTCATTTTGATTTTTTGTGATTACCGCCTGATGGAGTAGAAAAGTTATTTTGATGAAGATTTAAAAAACATCCATTGTCTCACCAATCCCTCCATTAAATTTTTTTCTTATTGAAGTAGATAGATTAGGTAGGTACCTGCCTCACCGAACTAGGTACTCTCATTCATGAACTACCTACATCTGCACTACCTACACTAAACACGGATTATTTACATAACATCTAGTACAGACTATCTTATAATCTTTGTTCCTTTGGAGATGCAGTGGAAGAGTCAGAGAAGTATGAAAAGCCCGCTTAGTCGATTAGGATGATGAGTTTTTTTTAATAGGCCTTGATCCGAGCATCCTTTTCAGATCTAAAACGAAATATCTGTTTTACAGTTCCTTCTGGGAAACTATACTCTCACAGGTACGTACTAAACCAATTGTTGTGTGGAGGTCTGTAAAAAAGGTCTGTTGGTTGCTTACTCAATTTTATTGGAACTTGAAGAGGTAGCTTGAATAAGTAGTACCAACTAAGTATAATTTGTTGTCTATATGTCCCATTCATAGTTTAAATTTGCTAAAAGGAGGGAGGGTTGAAGTTGTTATTATGAGTACCTAGATCCCTGGAATCAGGCGGTAAGACTCGAAATAGTAGTGAGGATGAGAGATGTAAAGCCGCTGATAGATGCAGCGCACCTCCACATGTCACAGCTCATATCACACAGGTAGAAGCAAAAAACGCACATCTCGAAATCTTAACCTTTGGTAAATTGACTCAAAAGTGTATTAATTATTATATTAATAAATTATATTATTATCATCAATATTTATTCATTGTCAATTATTATCCCTGATTCTGGAGCGAGGACAAAAAATTTTAAAACATGAAATACTTTGAAGTCGATTTCCCAGAGGTAACGATTTCGAGATGTACCCTTTTCAATCTATTTCTGCGATAAGTGAAGGGAATAAAGTCATAGTGGTGTAAGCCAGTTATAAATAACAGTTATTTAATAATAGACAGATCATAATAATCTCAACCCTTTCAAATAACTGTTATTTGTAACCGATAATAGTAATAGAATGATCACAACCTATGAACAGTTTTCCATATCTACATCTCACTAGTACTGTGTCTAACTCAACTTGTTTGTGACTCACTCCACTTATTCACAAGTCTTGGAGGTTGCAATTTGGTCCATTCCAAGGTCTTCCTTGAAGGGAGTCCCAACATCTGAGTGAATTATAAACTGGAATTGTTTTCTACCATCCACAAGTTCTACATTTTTGTAAAAAGTTCTCTGATAACTGTAATGGTAAAATTAAGGTAAAATCAAATAAGATAGAGCTATCGCCCCAAAACACGTCTCTCCTGTTCATCGTATGTCGATGACATTCGAATAAGAGAAGTAAAATATGATTATTAAAGTAGCGTAAGGATCGACCAGACCAAATCAAGCTTTGAGCTGTTAACGTTGCTGATGAGAATGACCATTATTATAAAAGAGTAGCTTCTTATCAATGACGAATAGGTACACACGCAGATGAGTATTAGGTTTTTCGTGAGGTACCTAAGTAACTTTTTGGTTTATTATTTTCAATAGTAAGCCTTTGGAATCGAGCAAGAAAAAAAATTTTAACCCCCCTCAAAATTTGATGTTTTACGTTTCAAGGTGCGTAGAAACCAAAAATCGAATGAAAAAAATTTTCCGTCCGTCCGCCGTACGCCGTACGTGGCACTTTTCTTAGCAACACTGGACCGATTTGGTTCAAATTTGGTATACGGGCTTCATTTGGGGTCTAGTTGTGCCGCGAAGCTTTTGGTTGATGTAAGTCACTTCTAAGGGGTGAAAATTGAGGGTTGAAATTTTCAAGAGTGCCCTAGCTCGAAAACTCTCGAAATAAATATATCGTTTTTTCACCAATTTTATTGAATTTTTAAAAATTTTTGAGACCACCCGGAGCTCTGCAGGACAAGCCGTTCGCTTACTGCGAGTACTTAATAAGGGTTTTCCTTCGATAAAACAGAATCACGAGTGTGAGTCACGAAAGAGGTCTAATCTCCGTTCAAATTTTATCTGACTAAAATGCGATCGTTGTTCGTTTCTTCGATTTGTATTCAGTTTTGCTTTCTGAGCAACCAGTAATCAAATTTCCATATTAGGTAAGCTCTCTAGTTTTCGAATCGAGTGTGAAGTGTTAAGTTCTTTCTAATAAACTTGATTGTAAAGGTGTGAAGCAGTATGTTGTGGTAGGTAGTACCTACCAATGGTTGGTAGGCAAAAAAATTTTGGTGGGTAAAAAAAAAACGCTGCAAATCATTGCCCAAAGTTTTATTATTTTCTGTATAGATCTCCCTTCGGTATAGATCTCTCCCTACCAACCGTAGGTACTTACCTACTACCTACTAGGGCATTTTGGAAAATTTCAACCCTTCATTTCCATTTGATTGGTAGTTGGGGTTGAAATTTTCAAAAATTCCCTAGTAGGTATTAGGTACCTATGGTTGGTAGGGAAGGTTCTATACAGAAGGGTGATCTATACAGAAAATAATAAACCTTTGGCCAATGATTTGCAGCGTTTTAAATTGATTTTCATTTTGATATTACAGAGATACCTTTATCAAGCCTCAAGGTGAATGATTTCCTAATGAGTTTCTACCCGCGAACGAAATGCGCACTAGGAATGGGCCAAAAAAGCGACGCTCCTAGGAAGGCGTACGTATGGTACCTGGAGCCGCGCGAAGTGACAAGGACGGGCCTGGAGGGTCACCTTGGGCTGTTCCCAGGCATCGGGAGAGGGGTTCCCTGTAGTTTGTTTACAAACGATCGGCCAAGAGATGTGGAAGGAGGCACCGTGGTGGGGAGATCCTACGAACGCCGGGATATCATCGCATACCGCTCAAATGCCATCCGACCGGCGTCCAACCAATAATTTAGTCACTGGAGAACCAATATTCATTTTCATTCATCAATTCATTTGTTCAGTATCTTAGGAATTCAACTGTGAAAACCATGTTTACCAGAGGGTTGCGGTGTCTACAGCAAAGGAGAAGCTTTTCCTCCTCGTCGCTTCACGAACATCTGGCAAATACTTTAAAAGAATACGGTGACAGAACCGCCCTTTTCTGCCCATTTACTTCAAGAAAACTGACTTATTCGAGACTCAGGACCCTCTCCGGTGAGTAACAGCCTCTAATAAAAGTTTCAATTTGGGCACAAACCATTTAAACTTTCTTCTTCTTCAAGGTCCCATTATGGTGATAATTTTTTGCTTCCTCACTACCAAAGCTTTGCATTTGTGCAGAAAGGTAAAAGAAGAAAAAGAAAATTGTTTCGTCCAAAATCAGAATTTTCAGTCAAATTTAGCATTACACCTACTGCGTTTTGAACAATTTTGGTTCCTGTCTGGCAGCTTTTCATTCCTTGTATATATCGCGATCTATTTAAAATCACGATTTCGTTGACATTTCCAGCGTGTGGGCGGCTTAGTCCCCTGATTGTCTCCTATGAATTTTATCATAATCGAACAAATAGAAAAACGCTCGAGCAAATGTCTCACAATACAATGACCCGATTTCCGTCAAATTCTGTGAGTAATTTGGGTTTGGTGAGAGTAATTTTGAATAAAAAGTGATTGTTTATATCCATTCTATGTGAAGAAGCAATACTGCCCATCCAACATGGTAGTCTGATTTTTTTAAATGTTCAACGATAAATTACTTCCACTTAACGAACTACGTTTGTGTTTTAAAGAATTCACCATAATAATAATAATGTATTCGTCCATAAAATTGTAATAATGTCTTTGTCCATAAAAGTGTATGTAGTATAGAATCTCGGGGCCCTCGGTAGCTTGATCGTTAAGATCAATTAGGAAAGCAGGAAGTTGTTTTCATTTCATTATAACTGGCAGCCCACACTCCTCATAGACGGACCCAAGTCGCTAGAGTTTATTCATTCATCGTAATTGGAAATTACCCTTAGAAGTCGTACCAAACAGTCAAAAGGTTCGTGAGTAGGAAACGCTCCATGAAAAAGTTTAATAAAAGAGAAACAACATCCATAACCTGGTTGTATAGATGATTCGATGCATTGTAGCTAATCTCAAAACATCGATCTCTTAAGTATCCTGCACTACCCTCATAGGGACCATTTACCCACACAATTTCTGAAAAATTCATCAAAATTGGATGGAAAATGTAGAAGTTATGGCTGTTATAAGGTTTTACGTTTGCGTGTGAGCAGCGATCCGGGAGCGATGATTTTCATAGGGAACCATCTAAACCCCAATCCGCACAATCCCTGAAAATGTCATCGAAATCGGACAGTACCTCCGAATAGTTTTGCCCGTTACAAGGATTTCATGACAGACACAGACAGACACGGAACCAACATTGTTCAAGGCGTACAACGTAAGCAAGTAGCAAGTGGAAATTTTAATTTTTTAATTAAATTCTAAAAATACATTTTTTTTTGACATGCCTACGGGTTTTAGAATACTGCGATATATTACGTGCGATTGGAGTTTTTTAAGAAAAAAAATCTGTTTATTCATCTTGTGTGTATTTTGGTTTATTATCCTCAATAATGAACCTTTGGAATCGACCGAGAAAGAAAAAATTAACCCCCCTCAAAATTTGTTGGTTTAAGTTTCAAGGTAAGTACGTAGAATTCGAAATCGAATAAAAATTTGGCCGTCCGCCGTAGGTGGCACTTTCCTCAGTTAGCATTGACCGATTTTGATGAAATTCGGTATACAGGCTCCATTTGGGGTCTAGTTGTGCCCCGAATATTTTGGTTGATGTAAGTCACTTCTAAGTGTTGAAAGGTTGTTGAAAAGTGGTTGATGTAAGGTTTAAAATTTTTAAAACGCCCTAACTCAAAAAGAAAACAAACGAACTACCAAGTAAATTAAAGAAGTGTTCTTTCTCTACGATGCCATAGAAAATCGGTGATACGAGAACGAGAAGAGGGTAGCTATGATATTCTCCACAAACGGGAGAAATACCGTGGATTTTATCAAATAGTCGAGCAGGTACCTTAAAGAGTTTTTGTGGGAAAAGTTTTATAATCGCGGTTCTATTGATGCTAACCAGTACCTTTCGGTAACTGGATTTCAACACGCTCCAGTCAGTAAAAGCTTCGTTGCATGTAAAAAAAATAAAAATTCTTCAACAATATAGTTCTTAACGTTGTTGCAGTTAAAAATTTGACAATTTGAAATCTGTAGTGAAAATCGTGTTTCTTATTATTCCATAATACCGTAATCAATAAACACTCAGTATTTCCCGGTAGCTCTGTGTCAAGAAGCTACATTATTTGCAATAAAGAAACTTTGGAATCGACCAAGAAAAAAAATTCTAAGAGACCACCCGGAGCTACGCAGGACCGACCGTTCTCTCCCTATGAAAACTTGAGGGGGGTTAGCTGACCAAAATGCGATCGTTGTTCGTTTCTTCGAGTTGTCCTATCAGTTTTGCGTCCTTAGAAACCATTGTTTCAACGAAATGACTGGAAGAAACTACACATAAATAGAGTAAAACTCCCATGTTTGCAATGAATAATCGATTCGTGCAGCCAATAGCTCTCGTCCTTCAAGTAACTGAGTTGTTCATGTCCAACATTTTTTTCTCCAAATCATAAGGTCCTCGTGGCAAGCAAAACAAGCGATACTGTTTAGGACGATGGGGGGAGGGGGTATGCTAACCTGATGAATAATGATCGTCTGAAACGGTAACCGACCTATCAATTTTAATTAATAAGATAATAAATAAAGTTAATAATTTTAAAATTAATTTAACTGAAAATTCCCCCACCCCCTCAAAATTTGATGGTTTACATTTGCGTCACTTCCCTTAGTTACCATGGACCGAATTTGATTAAATTTGGTATAAGGACTCCATTTGGGGTTTCGTTGTGCCGCGAAGCCGTTGGTTGATGTCAGTCACTTCTAGGGTGTGAAAAACATGGGGTTGTGATTTTCAAGTCGCCCTAACTCGAGAACTCTCGATATAAAGGTATTGTTTTTTCATCAATTTAAAATAGAATTGAATTTTTAGAATCGATGAAACGACCCAGAGCGCTTTAAAACAAACCGCTCTCTGCCTATGGGTTGAACTTACAATAAATCAAAAACATGAGTGTGAATCGCAAAAGAGGCCTAGTTTCCGTTCAAATTTTAGCTAATCAAACGTGATTGTTGTTCGTTTCTTTGAATATAGCAACCAATAATAACCAATAACCTTAGCAACCAATGATCAAATTTCGTAATGAAGGCACCCACCTCGGATAACGAAGTTATTAATAGCAGGTAGCTTTAAAGAAAAAGCCACGTACTATTCCGATTGGGATCTATTCAGAAAATAATTAATAAACCATTGTGCAATAATTTCCAGCGTTTTTAAAAAGTGCTGAAAACAACATTTTTAATCCATTTTGCTCTCTTTTTCCTCCTGATATTATTATTGGTGGGAAATGTTGAAATTCCTGCTGTCTCATTTACATACAAGAAACGAGAGTTTTTTTCTTCCTTTTTGATGATGATCCTCTAACTCATTCTCGCATCGATGGTTTTTATTCTCAAAAGTGCAGTTCACCAACCGGTTTTAGGTTGGGCGAGTAGAAGTTGCTTTTTCATAAAACCCTTGGCATCTCCTTTCTCTTCTCTACACTTATAACGGTATACAACGTTGGAACAATCGCAGAATTAATACGTGGGCATCTCACTTCTTCTATGGACTGAACATAAAAGCTCTTGAGTTGGAAGTTCATTCCTTCAATCCCTTCATATGGGGATAGTACAATCTACAACAAAAACTTACAGGGAAAATACAAATGCTGGCGTATCGTTTATTAACCATGATCTTTTATTAGGAACATACAAAATCCAACCATGGGGTCTAATTTCTAAAATTATTCCTTACAACCTTATCACCATTCAGAATTGCATGATCAACAGTACCTACCCAACTAGAAAATTCGGATATCGTGAAAAGGGAAGTTTGCAAGACAACGGAATCATTTATCACGCCTTCTCAAGAAACATTACTATGTTCAACCTAGATTTGTTAAAAAGAAGTCTGCCTTTTCAAATATCTACGCGATCAAGAATTGCTTCCAATTTTTTTCGATTTTTCATTGATTCTGTGGCTTATACGGATTGTAACGCGATAAAATACTAAGAGGGTAATTTTGGATCTAATTCCTTTCCGTATTTGAGCAAAATCGTTCTGTTGGATCATGAGGTTATATTGGTGTTTTAGTTAAAAAGATTGTACTGAAGCTAATGTGAAGCAACCCTCAAAATTTCATCAACATGGCTTCGTGTAGCTTAGTCCTGGACAAGGCACTCACTTCAGACAGACTTACCTATGAATGAGTGTCTGTCAGTCGGTCTGTGTGCCCGCAAATACTAGTAATAGGCAAAACTAAATGAAGTTACAGTTTGATTTCCATCCATCTAGTTACCATAAAATGTACCATCCTTATTCGGTGAAATTTATTTCAGGGAGACTATGGATGTTCCCCATTAAAATTCATCACGATCAGATTAATGATACCCACTGCGCATGAGCAAACGTGAAATCCTTAATACCCTGGATGGTTCCCTAAACAATTCATCCTCGTCTGATCTTCAAATTTGGATGGTAGTTGCAGGTACTTGAAGATCAAAGTTTAGATTATACGCCACGCATCATGAGTACAAGGAAGCTATTTTCCACTCGAACTATTATAAATATACCATCCAGATTTGATTCATCATTCCAGTCGAATGGTGGTCTGGACGCAACATTCATTACCGAGATTCAAACCTGTTGTGAAACGGGAAGACTAACGAAACGTGGCCGTTACTCGCCCTTGTAAGTTTAGTAGCGTTGAAGGACTCATTGAGAAAGGCGAAGCAGGATAAGTCTTATCGAAGCGCTTTGATACAAGAGTGGCAGACCAACTGCGCAAAAGAAAATCCACGAGACGAGAGTAGATATCAAGGCAACTCGGTCAGTCACACCAGGCTCATGTCAAGGTTTCTGTTCTGCACTAATATAGGTACTACCTACCTACCGATGTGAATCTCGAGTCAAAGTAGTAGGATTAATGACTCGCCAGAATCTAGTTGACAGCCTTGGTCCATCGAACCTGTTGTTTATCAGGCTATCCTTCACTGCCTATATCCATTTAAACTTGTGAAACTTACATAGTTGCTACTCTTCGTGGGAAATCCAGTTAGTAAACTTCAAAAACCATATGAATACTGTAGGTATGAATTTAACGGATTTGTGTATAAATATGAATCATGAGGTACCTATCACTGAGGTATTCTTAGTGCTCAAGTACTGGAGCTCGGACACAGTTTCAATAATTTTGCAATAAATACTCTGTTAGTCATGTTTGCCTCCTTTCCAAACAGTAATTGGGGGTTACTACTATTAAAATCAAAGAAAGACAACTTAGCAATCAATGTTTGGCATAATCAGTATACATTATTGATATTAATATTCACAGCTCATCACTGGAGAAATAGGTAGTGAATCCTTCATAAATCAGGCCGACTAAAGCAAAATGAACTGGCCTGATATTCAATACGTTTTGATCAATTCTGTTTTTCCATTACGTCATGTTTTGTTTGTCTGCTCTCCATATTCATGAGGAAAGCCACTTGGGAACTGTACCTGAGTTCATTGTATATGGATTTAAATACAACAACAGCTATTGGAATATGAGTTCGTAAAAAAAGGCTGCAAATTATTACAGTACGGTTTATAATTTCTCTTTTATAATTTGTATGCATAAATCATCCATCTGCAAAGATCAGAGCTGTTCAGTTGATAAATACTGTCTTTATATTGAACAATTAACGACGGACGATAGGAATTTTATAGGTATATGATTTTGAACTATACCTACGTACTTTGAAAAGTAGAACAATTTTTAAAGGGGGTAAAGCAAATTTTAATGGGGCGTTGAAATGGAATTCCATAGATTTATTATTGAACATGTAAACCCTAAAGCAATACTCACTCACTCGTGTTTCTGATTTATTTTTCGTCTCTCTAGAGATGGAACGGTTGATCCCTCATAGCTGTCCTTGCTCCCAGTCCATCCTAAAATTAAAGAACTACCTAATGAAAATAGAAACATACAGTTCCATGAGAGAGTAACAATCAAGAGCTTTTCTTAAAAAAAAATGTCTTTGTTCAGCCGTTAAAAATAACTAACAGTAACCAAAAACTGTGCATCCCATATGGAATCCGTTTACTGGATTTCTTCAATTTTTATCCCAAGTAACCAAAAAAAATGCCAAGTTCAGATAACGGCAGACGCCGCAGAATGGTGCCAAAATGTTATTTTCATTCATAACCCCGATCTCTCTCGATTCTAATAAGAAATATTATGAAACCTCGTGTTTGAGTATACCTAAAATATTTACGTGTTATAGGAAGAAAAAAAGTGACATATTTAACAATTTTTGTATAGCGCTTATTGGCACTACGTAAATAAATTTTGCTCACTATAAAAGTTGTTAGAAATTTAATTCTAAAAATGAGAGCACTTTTTCAAATTTTTTTCTTTCCAAAGATCGTTTTTTTTTTAAATAAATTAAAAGGTTTTTTAAATAACATTGCTACTAATTTTAAATTCGACATAATGTTTTTATCATTATTGTTTTTTTTTTTTTGTGAAAGTAGGTTGGTTTCTATCTAGTTAGGAATTTTCGAGAGCTCGCTTACCTAATCTCTATTCTTCTTATATAATATGATGAGCTATTCATATAGAAATGGTACTAATGAGATTCAGTGACTCATATTGTTGACACCTATCACCCAATGACAGAGAGTGAGTGGTACAAGTAGCACCAATCCACCAGTTGATTGTAGGCATTGGTAATGATAATGGGCTGCACGTATAATTATTTTAAAAGGTTAGTCCTCTATACAATCTGCATTGCACATTTGTAATCTATTTATCTTCTGCTTCCAACTCCACTAGATGAGGAAGATGTAGAAAAACAGCTTAAAAATTAAATATATAATCAAAATTAAGGATTAGTTCATGTATTAATAAGCTTTTTTTTCCTTCCACCTCACCTTATTCTAGTTTCATGGCATCCTACATGATTTTTACTGTGAATCTAGCTTCAAACTAATGGCTGAATCCCCACCAACTTTTCCTAACACTTGATTCTAGATGTTCAGGTACCTTCTACCTACTAAATTATCAACCAAAAGTTGTAGAAAACCCAATCTCAAAATGTTGTGTTTGATGAATGTTTCAGATTGTTTCGCATCTTGGCTGAACAATCACACTCCCGATGGTCGGTCAGTCGCTACTGCACTTCCGAATTCCTTCGAAATGACAGTATCGGCTGTAGGAGCAATTAGAGCAGGCGTGCCTCTGGCTCCACTGAACCCTTACAACACTACGGAGGAGATTGCGGAATTCCTGATGGAAGTACGACCTCGGTGGATCGTCACCTACTCCTCCAAGGTTATGGACATCCTGGAAGGGATGCGCCAATGCAACGTGACGACAGAAGACACGGGGCTTATCGCCATCGACAACGAGGTAATTTTCCAGGGAATAAGATATTTTGATGAGTGCTTATACGAGACTGACGATTTCGACAGAAGAGCAGAAGGAGGGCTCGTCGTGCATACTGGAGCCGGTATTCCCAATAGAATCAGCGACAAAAACATATTGGCCAACTGTCTTCAACTTTCAGAATTAGATAAAATTGAACAAGGTCAAAGAATTGCCGCGTTGCTCCCAATGTTGCACTGCTATGGACTGACGCATTATCTCTTCAGGGGCTTGAGTTCTGGTGCTGAGCTCGTCATGTTACCAAATTGGGCTCAAAATTTTGATGTCACCCTGGGAGCATTGAAGAAAAGTAAAGTGACACTTCTAAGTTCTGTGGGAGTGGCAGTAGACGCTCTTGTTTCCCATAGTCCTGAAGCTTTCACTGGTCTTAACACCATCATAATAAGGGGAAAACCTAGCGCCAGAACAGAGACACTGGAGAACATATTTTTTGGAGACGTTATCTACAACTATGGGGTTACAGAAGGCCCAATAATTTTCAGAAAAAGCAAGAACGAAGAAAAGTCAAGCTCAGTGGGGAAGCTGCTGCCACAAACTGAGGCAAAAGTTGTGAATGGGGATATGGAGACAGAGCTCCCACCTAACACGCCTGGAGAGATCCTAGTGAGAGGACCACAGCTTGGTGATGGAACCCAGTGGCAGAAAAGCGGAGATACGGGTTATTTTGACGAAGATGGTTACTTTTATGTGACTGGCGAAGGTTCGATTTCCATACAAGGCTTAAGGGTTCATCCAGAAGAAATCGAGTCTTCCATCTTGACCTTGGGAACTGTGAAAGAAGTGGCGGTATTCAAAGTTGAAGATCGATTAGCTGCTGCAATCGTGCCCAAAGATCCCTACGAGCAACCTTCACCAAAAGAACTCATTGATCTCGTGTCCTCAAGGTTTGCACCACACAAGCACATCCACACGGTTGTATTCATGTCACACATTCCCAAAACAGCGTATGGGAAAATCGATCGGAAGAATCTTTCTCATAATTATTGTCCAGCAGCTCATGAGCAGCTCGCCGCTGTTGTGTTTTGAAACCCCGATTGCAATATCCATAACGAAGGCAAAGGAAATATATCGAAACACCTGGAAGAGTATTCAACAGATAGCAGGAGCGTCATGGGCAAATGACGAAAAACCCATTGCTGCACCCGTTTTGTTGTGCCTCTTCGGATGCTAGGACCACAGGCCAAAGGAAAAGCATGTCCCGTGCTCTGAAAAGAAAGTTCCAAGACCTGATATAGATCGAGATTAGTTAAATCGGTTATCTCGGTATAAACGTCAAGGCTACTTCCTTCAAACCTGAAGAATATGATGATAGGTGGATAAGGATATAAAAGGCACCTACCTACCGAGACAAAAATGCTTCCTCTACATTGGTAGAGTTGGAAGGGAAAAAAACAGTTAAACAAAGGCAAATAATTGAAAATACATCTAATTGTTTCTGTAACTGTTCATCACTGAATGTCGAGTTGAGTTCTTGGCTAGAGTTTATCCTAGTGTCGTTGGCATTTCTATGCAAACTAAGTCAACAATAGAGTGAAAAGAGTTCGGGTGAAACACGTTAGAGAAAAGGAGGGTTCGTGGGATTTCACAAAATATTGTTCTCGTTCCGTGAGAAGCAGTATGACTTTTTGTACAGATTCCAACGTTACTGAAGTTACTCCTTTGACAATCGAATTTAAAACCAACGGAAGCATCTCAATAAAATATCACATATCAAGATGTCTATATTAGTAATTTTGAAATTAATGATTGACGGTAACTTTGATTCTTCGATTGACAGTTTACTACTAAACGATGACTCACATCGTCTGTGAGACTGGCACTAAATGTAAATAATGTAAATACTTTTCCGAGTTAAAAAGCCTTATTATTATGTTGGTACTGACTATTAATTATTATAAATTAAGTATTTATAATCATACTGTAATGTGTGAACCATTCATTCCACTCTAACGATGTAGTCTTAAGGTACCTACGTGCCTACCTAATACACTGTCTTGCACTTAATTTAATGTCGTTACCTGCCCTTAAGGAACGTTGCTTCTTGGAATGAGATGTATGAAATGTATAGAAAGGTACATATAACTACATTACATCAAGTTACATATAAATATATAATAACTTGGTAATATAAATTACGAATAATATGTTACTTAATTCGTGTATTGCAAATGTATGTAAGTAATGGAATACCTAATAAGACTGTTTGTTCTAAAAACATTGGCTAGGTATAGTAGTCCAGTCTTCCTGGCGTTGTAGAGGATACCAGAATTGCCGGTTTCCCATAATTTTTAAAATCTTTTAAAGGGATACCACAAACAAATAATAAATTACCTACACTGTTTCTACAATCTATTTATTGTGAGCACATAAAAATACGATACATAAATATTTGGGATTGGATAATAACACCATTCCCTTTAAATCTGTGTAGCGCTTGGTAACATATCCGAGTACAGGGCATCCCTAAATAACCTCATTGTGTTAATAAAAAGTCCTCTTTCAACTCTCATACTCAAATAATAATAAATAATCTTGTACTTGAAATTAATTAATTTTAAAATGTCAGTTTTTTGGGCTTTAGAAATGTTTTGATTTATGATCAGACTAATAACTTTGTAATGGTTTATCATGTACCGCCCTCTGTAATTAAGCGCATTTGAATAAAAGCATATAAATTTTTGAATATTATGTAAGTACTTACCTCCTATATCTTTTTCCCGTCAGGGTTCACATCATTCAAAATCCAACTTTAGAGCTCTCGTAGGAAAGGAAATTCGGTGTAAGACGACAATTACGTATTTTAAGGACAATCTCAATAATGCTTGGACCTACAACTTCACTGAATTCATGTCAGTCAGAGGCAAATATAACTCCTCCAATCTACAGCACTACAAATTATTATTTAGAATGTTGAACGTACTGTCTAGTTCGTAATCATAGCCTCCAATATAGGTAAGATGACGAGAAAGATCTTCATAAATTGTTCTTTGGTTTATTATCGATGATGAACTTTTCGAATCGAGGAGGAAAATTTGTTCACCCCCCCCCCCCTCCCCCCAAAAAAAATCTCAAAAATGTTGGGCGCCATTTTGGATTTTGTGCTCCGAAGCTTTTGGTTTTTATCGGTTACTTCTAAGGGGTGAAAAATAGGGGTTCACATTTTCAAAACGCCCTAGGTACCTCGAAAAATTTAAGACGTTTCACTCCCCACGGACGAATTCAGACGAGAGCCTTAATAAAGGTCTTGTTTTTCCATCAATTTAAAATAATATTGACTTTTTAGATTCGAATGAGACCATCCAGAGCTCTGGATCCAAGAGTAAAAATTATGCAGGACAAATAATCAATCAAAAATACCAATGTGAATCGCTTTTACTTCATTTTTTATCTTGGGCGCCGAGTACAAAGCTATTACTAAACTAGTTAAATAAGTATTATTTAAATTTCATTTTGCTTCCGAGTCTACCAAGGTAGCGGAAGCTTTGTTTTCACTTTTCAAGGACGAAAAAAAAAAGTTCTCCAAATCAAAATTTTCACTCGCGTTTTGCGTTTTAGACCTTTCTGAACAATTTTGGTTCCGTGTCTTTGTGTCTGTCTGTCTGTCATGAATTCCTTGTAACGCGCATAACTATACGAAGTTATTGTCCGATTTCTATGAAATTTTCAGGGATTGTGCGGGTTGGTGTGTAGACGGTCCCCTATGAAAATCATCATCCTCGGACTGATAGAAGCGACTGCGCATGCGCAAACGTGAATTCCTTGTAACAGCCATAACTTCCACATTTTTCATCCGATTTCAATGAAATTTTCAGGGATGTTACAGATTAGTATTTTGATGGTCCCCTATGACAATCACTACCTTCGGACTGATAGTAGCCACTGCGCATGCGCAAACGGTAATTTCCTTGTAACAGCCACAACTTCCACATTTTCTACCCGATTTCGATGAAATCTTTAGGTATTATGCAGATTAGGTTGTAGACGGTCCCCTATGAAAATCATCATCCTCAGACTGATATAAGTGACTGCGCATGCGCAAACGTGAATTCCTTGTAACGGCCATAACTTCTACATTTTCCATCCAATTTCAATGAAATTTTCAGGGATCTTACAGATTAGTATTTAGATGGTCCCCTATGAAAAGCATTACCTTCGGATATATAGTGGCCACTGCGCATGCGCAAACAAGAATTTCATTGTAACGGCCATAACTTCCACACTTTCTACCCGATTTCGATGAAATTTTCAGGGATTGTGCGGATTAGGTTGAAGATGGTCCCTAATGAAGATACCCCCGGACTGATAGTAGCCGCTGCGCATGCGCATACGTAAAATCCTTGTAATAGCCATAACATTTACATTTTTCATCCAAATTTGATGAAATTCTCTAGGATTGTCCAGATTAGCGTGTAGATGGTCCCCTATGAGGGTAGTGAAAGGTACTTTGAGATTGGTGTTTTGAGATTAACTACTATGCATCGGATCATCTATATAATCGGGTTATGGATACGAGGAAGCTATGTGCCACACCCACTTGGCAGACTTTTTTTTTTTTTTGAACATCATATTATTTTGGCAATCGGAGGCGAAGAAACTTCCCAGATTTCCTTGTTCTCATACGTTACGTGAGGTAAACAACAATTGGGAACCTCCAGAGACCGGTAAGTTTACTTATTATTATTTAGATTGTTTTAAATAGATTTGAGTAGTTTGTGACCGACTTCAAAACCGCCGTGGGCGCGAAGGAGTAGGTTCTCTTTTCGGGTGTGTCATGGGACGACGATTTTTTTTTTTTTTTTTTTTTTTTTGTCTGAACACCGTATTATAAAGATGATTTAACCGGTAACCACAATCTGAGTGCTGAGAGCTGGAATCCAAACGAGAGCGTCCAGTTACATCTAATTTCGGTCAATTCATTCAAAATTAGTTCGATATTGGTAAGTGAAATTAGATGAATTCTTAAGTATCCTGACTTGTTATAAGAAATGAAAGAAACTTTGACAAAAGATCTGCACGAATGAATGACTTGGCAACTTTCTTGCGAACGATCGACCATAATTTTATCGGAAACACGACTTAGAAAAACCTTCAAGTTGCTCTACCCGGCAGAAAACTGATTCCTGTATGAAGACTCTAAACTATAAAAGAAATTAGTTCAACGCTGTCATAAAAGTTATTATAAACGTTGATGTAGATATTGAATAAGTCAGGAACCACATACCTTAAGTTCACACAAGAAGTCCTCTGTCCTTTCTTCAACACGGTAAGCACTTGAATTTGTTCACTTTTTGTTTCCTAGCATAGTTTTCCCACCTTCCGTTTCAACAATAACCTAAATTAATATTGGAACAAAACTGAAAAATAAAACACTGAAAAACGGTACCGGAAACGAAATGCAGTTGAGAGGGCAGAAAACGCGACCTGGGCATTTCAACCTCCCAGCTGTTTCTTTTGCATCCCTCCCGTATGTATTTCTTCTTCTTCTGTTAGACTAGGAGCTGACTCTGTTCTAAACAGATCCTATTTTAATGAAAGTTGCAAACCAATGCTTAATCAAATGTCCTCCGTGATGAGGAGGACAACTCTCACTTTTGTCTGTCAATGAAAACCCCTTCTTTTGAAAATTATCGTTTGAAATTAGTCAAAGTTGTAAAAATGTTGACTAATTTAGTCGATGGCTCATCATCGACAAGAACCTACAAGAACTAATTATTTATTCATGTCTTATCTCCGTCAGGGGAAATAGTTTAAATTTGTCGAATTTCACCTGTAGGTATCTTTTGTATCTCTTCTGTATGTTTCTATCCCGTTAGACTAGGAGCCGAGGTCGAAAACAGTAGGTAACCAATTCTTAATCAAATGAACTCCACGGTGAGTAGGAAAATTAATCTCTGCATTTCCAAAACCTCGTCTTGTCAAAGTGTCGGAAAATTGGACTGACTTAGTTGATGGCTAGCTAATCAATCCACTTGCAAGAACAAACTATTTTATTAAATTATTCTTCTAACAGCGGAAATGGTTCGAATTTTGGCTGTTTCTTTTGTATCTCTCCCGTGTGTATCCCTTCTGAGTGTTTCTCTTCTATTGGACAAGAAAATGAGGCAGGAAACAGTAACTTGAGTAAATATTAATTAATTCTCAGTCCAAATTTGACAAATTTTGGTTCAAGAATGGACCTATTAGTTGATGGACGAAAATGGCGGAAGAGGTTTTAGATTCCATCTACCCGAATAGGTAGATCGTTGAATGTGATATTTAATGACGTCATATTAGCCCCATATCGAAGTCGAGAACCTACCTATTCATCTCTTCCTACTGGTTATATGTGTTCGATAGGGTAGTTGGCGTTTGGAATGTTGAAAAAGATCTCTCCTGTTGAACAATGAGCTATTTTCTTCGGTTGATAAGTATCCGTGGTCGTGTACAACGCACGGGTAACCGACTTGTGATAGTAGGATTGCGTATAAAATTTATACACAATTCTGCTATAATTCAATTATAAACTAGAGCAAGATAAGTTATTTTAAAGAAGAACAGGCGTAATCGGAGCTGCGTAGTTCACCTGAGGGAGGTCGGTGCGAGACTGCAGAGAGCCTTTCACTTTCTTCTTCGCGATGGGAATCGATTATCGATGTTTGCCGAACAATCGATTTTTCTTTGACGATGTTTTGTGATCGATTGTCTCGCTCCGATTTTTTCCGAATATCGATTGTAACATACGGTTGTTTCTTTATTTCTTAACTAGCTGAAAAGCCTACTAAAAGCAGGCAAAGACTATTCCTCCGACTCTCCTCCCGCCACCAACTCCCTCCGACTCCTCCCGCCCCCAACCCCTCCGACTCCTCCCGCCCCCAACCCCTCCGACTCCTCTCGCCCCCGACCCTTCCCGCCCCAACCCCTCCGACTCCTCTCGCCTCCGACTCCTCCCGCCCCCAACCGCTCCGACTCCTCTCGCCTCCGACTCCTCCCGCCCCAACCCCTCCAGCCTACAACTCTCCCTCTGCCACGACCCCTCCGTGCATACGTACGTACGTACGGTTGGCGTTTTATATAATTAGATGTAATCGATTGTCAATTTCTGACATATGAAAATAGTTTCACGGAGTGACCGTTTCCACCACATTAGATCAGTTTCGCTCAACTACATAGGTTCTCATAGTTATCCACCAGTAAAAAAAAAACTTTTTAACAAAAAAAAAACCCTTATTTTGGCAAAGAGGGCGAAGAAACTTCCCAGAAAAGTAATGCAAAGAAAGTTCCCAGTTTTCTTTGTTTTCATCATACCTACATTACGCGAAGTCAACTACGATAGGGAAGCCCCAGAGACCCGTAAGTTTACTTAATATTCATTATTAATATTAGATTATTTTAAACTGATTTGAGTAGTTATTGACCAACTTCAAAGCCGCCGTAGGCGCGAATGTAGAGGGGTAGGTACTCTTTCTGCTGTGTCGTGGGACGATTTTTTCCCCCTTTTGGTTTATTATTTTCAATAATGAACCTTTGGAATCGACCAAGAAAAAAAAAAATTTTTAACACCCCCTCAAAATTTGATGGTTTACGTTTCAAGGTACGTAGAATCCAAAAATCGAATAAAAATTTGGCCGTCCGTCCGCCGTACGCCGTACGCGGCACTTTTGCCACTTAGCATTGACCGATTTTGATGAAATTTGGTATGTAGGCTCCATTTGGGGTCTAGTTGTGCCCCGAAGCTTTTGGTTGATGTAGGTCACTCCTAAGGGTTCCAAAATCAATTTTGAAATTTTGAAAACGCCCTAACTCAAAAAATTTCGATATAAATATATTGTTTTTCCTTCAATTTAAGATTCTATAGAATTTTTGGGATTTTTTGAGACCACGCGGAGCTCTGTAGGACAAACCGTTCGCTCCCTACGAAAATTTAAGGGTTTATATTGAAATATATATATATATAAATCAAAACACGAGTGTGATTCGCAAAAGGGGCCTAATCTCCGTTCAAATTAGAGCTGACCGAAATGCAATCGATGGTTGGTGATTTTGATTTTTTTTTTTTTTCTTTTTCTCTTCATATTGGATGGTTGGTGATTTTGTAGACGAGTGATCTGTATAAAAATAATAAACCGTTGTGTAATAATTTGCAGCGTTTTTTTCTGAATGTTTGAAAATGAACCTTTGGAATCGACAAAGAAAAACAAAATTGTTTGCCAAGGTACGCAGAATCCGAAAATCGAATCAAAATTTTTCCGTCCGTCCGCCGTTTTTTCCTTAGTTCCCAAGGACCGATTTTGATGAAATTTGGTATATGGGCTCCATTTGGGGTCTAGTTGTGCCCCGAAGCTTTTGGTTGAAGTCAGTCACTTCTAAGGGTTGAAATTTTGAAAACGCCCTAGCTCAAAATCTTTCGAAATAAAGGTATTGTTTTTTCAAAAATTTAGAAGAGTATTCAATTTTTGGAATGTTTTGAGACCATGCGGATCTCTCCTCTGTAATGCTTGCATTAATTAACAATATATTTAATTCTGGTACCATACTGCATGATGACACCTGTTTCAAACGAATTTAATTTTGCTTTGTTAAAATAGTCGATAATTTGTGAAAATAGTTTAAAAACGTGGTTTATGATTTTGGGGAAAATTGATCCGTATTCACTTAGTTTCCCCTGTAACTCCCGACCGAGTCGGTGACGGACCATTGTTTGTGTATATTCAAATTAAAGTCTGATTGTAAGCTTTAAAATGAGATGCTATATGAGGGGGGTTCCGATAACTAAAAGGTGGTGTGAAGGGGAGAAAGGGAAAAAATTATAATGGGTTATGTAATGGTGAATTTTTACGCACAGCAATGGCCGAGAAATTTGTTTGGCTTTTGAAAAATTAACCACTACAATGCCTCTGCGCTTATGACTAGGTGAACTTGGTTTCACTTACCGTTACTTCTACAGGTAGCTGGGATGAGTCGGAACTGGATGGCGTTGGTAGCGTCGAATAGGTATCTCCTTAGAGATTACCGAAAGATGTCTACTTTCGTCACTATTACTCTGGTAAGTATGTTCTGAGATATCTCTATTACCTTCTTCGTTATTGTGTAATAATTTGAATATTATTATTGATTTAACTTTATCTTTTTGTTTCAGGTTCTCCGAGATTCTGCAAGACCAAGGTAAGTGAGTTAAGCTCTTTAGGTACTTTGGTGACTCTACTTCGACTCCAACTACTCCTCTTCAGGTAAGTATTTTCAGGTAAGTTACTAATTATTGTTTCAAATTTGCACCAGGAAATTGATCGGGTGAGTATGAGTGATAACAACCACAGTTATGCAACGAAATATAACTTTGTATAATTTTCAGGTAAATGTTCAATAAAGTTGTAATAAAGAATAATCAGTATTTAGGGACTAAGATACCCTTTCAAATAGAATAAGTAATGAATATAGATCTGAGGGCCCTGAGGGGGATAACCTCCAAGTCCGTGACCACGTGGTGACCCGGAACACGACTCGAATCCAAGAAAACAAAAGGTCCTAAGGACAATGACAAGAAAAATAGGAACAAAAGCCTAGGAGGAACAAATAAACTAATTACAATTGATTTAGGGTTACCGGTATATCTTTGTTTAAGAGAGAATCCGTTGGGAGGTCCGTTGGGGCTGCGAGGGTTGTCCAGCTTCTTTGTCCAGAGTACTTCGGGAGGGCGTATCGTTCACCAATAGTCTCTAATGATCAAATCTGCTGTTGCTGAATGTTCAATCGGGTGGCTCTAATTACAAACTGGCAAATCACTTTCACTTCTCAATGTTCTCACTGACTCGGTACACCGTTTCCTTCGACCCGGAACACGGCTTCAACGCAGGGTGGGCTCTAATACAAAAAAGGGTTGTGGTTAGTGGCTCGATCAAGACACGCCTGACAATTGGTAATGGCGTCGCCCCCAGTCGTGCCCCCCTCTCTGGATCTCCTCCCACTCAGTCACTTCCCGGCGCTCGCCCGTCTGGTGCTGCTGCCTGGTGGTTCGGTCTGGACCCCTACCTCCATACTGTCGTCGCTGCATGGAAGCGTTCTCCTCAACCTCAGCTTCGGGATGGCCGGTGGCAGTGTGGGCAGGACTTGCTGTGACGGCTCGTCACACTCCTCCTTTCTCCGAAGGCTGATGCCCTCATCGGCTTTCTTCTTTCCCTCGGGGGTCACTGGCGGCAAAGGCAACGGCAGGCTTGGTCGTGATTCGATCAGTGCTTGTTCGTAGCGCCAGCGGCGGCATCCTGCACAATCCGCGGGTCGAACTTGTCGATGCTCCTTCAGCTTGCATGGTAACGGGTGGTCGGGATGGCCCATTGGGAATTTCCGACACTTGGCCACGAGGCGGTTCCAGAAGGTCTTGCAGCTCTGGCAACGAAAGCCCGTTATGATGCGATCAGTTTTCCCGCAGACTGGGCAGTCACTCAATATTAGCCTCTGCGCCGGCTCCTGTGTCGCTGGTTGGTTCCTCGGTGTCAGCGGTGAGAATGGTGGTGACTTCTCCTCCTCAGCCTCCTGTTTGTTCTTTCCACTGATCCCGCATTCCATTCCTGACTCACCGTCCGATATTTCTGGCGCAGTGGTGGCTCCAGTTGGTGGTCTTTTGAGCTGGCGAGATTCGCTCCGTTCCCACATCTCGTCCTCGTCCTCCTCCATGCTAAGTCTCTGCTGCAAGGCCTGTAGTTGATATTTTAGCATCGCCACGTTACGATCTGTTGTTGGCGGGCCCGGATTCGGCTGCGCCACAGGGATCCGAATACAATTTGCCAGCTGCGTCATACATTCTGTGAGAATAGCCAGCTGTCGCGGTCGTCCCTTCAGCAACTTAGCAGCTTCCCCTATGATGAAGATGACCTCCACTGTCTGTTGATGTTCCTCGGCGCTCTCCCCTACCTGTCCTATCTGTTCCTCTGGCCCTGGCGTAGCCATGGCAGCCTAACACCGTTCCTCCTGAAACAGAATATGGCCGTAGTCACCACCATGTGATTGCTGACAAAATTTCCACTCTCTCCCTCTCTCCTCCTCGCTCAGGTTGTTCCCCCGCCCACCCGGAAGTTCCGTGCGGATTCATGACCCATCGTCTGGCGGTCGCCGTCTGAACCCGGACCGTCCCCCTACTCAGTCCGAAATGGCCCAATCATCATCGTGGCTCCCCTCTCCCAGCGTGGATCACAGGTACTCGGATAAACTCTCCCAGGTAAGTCTATCTTCATTTTTCTTTATTAACATTGACATTTATTATTTATTTACATATACATTATTAATTAAAACTCCAATTCTATTTACAGGTTAATCTCACAGCTCCGGACCTAGGTCGACCCGATGCACTTGTACGTAGTCCAGTCATGGCCTTCCTTGTAGGGTGTGTTCCGGTTCGACCGGCTGGATCGCGGCCTGGGGTTCGCTGGTGTCAGCTTCGGCTTGACTCGCCACCCCTGGTTCCGATCCTTCCATCGGTCGCACGGTTGTTCCCGGTTCTGCATTCGCAAGTGCTCCTCTATCGTCCAGGTCTATCCACTTTGGCCCGTCATCCATCCTTCCTTCCGGGCCCCCTTCGGTGGCAACGGTCCGCACCTCGGTCACGGGATCAAGGGTCGTGGCCTTGTCCCGTACGTCATTAAGGAACGCAGGTTTCAGCCTGCTCCGGTGGTAACGCGTTGCCACCCTCAACGAGTCGTCCATTTTGTAGTCCGTGGGCTTTCCTTTTCCGGTCCATGGTCCCTTCCAACATCTTTTTCCTTTGTCCGGCGGAACCGCCGCCCGACTTGCGTACGCCCTTCGCCCGCTCCAGGGCCGCAATCGGCGCCGTCGTCGACCGATTTTCCGCCTTCGCGACCGCCAGATCCACCGCAACGCTCCTGCCCACCGGCAGACAACGACCCATGGGACACCATCGACTCCGATTCCCGTCGCATCACCCCTTTCTCCGCCGCCAGCAGCTCGGCAAGTCGGCTACTCGCGGATCGGTTCCTCTTCAGGGTTCCGCGGCATGCGACCCGCGGGGCATGGCTGTCTGGTCGCAGGCGGCACCACCCCAACGTGGGCATCACCAGGAAGCGGCGGGGCATCTTCAGTCCCTGTCGGTCCGCCCGATGGACCGCAATTCTCCTCCAGGCATTCTTGAGGTTGCGCTTGCTCAGGGCCCGGCTCAGGGCACGGCTGTCCGGTCGCTGTCGGCATCGCCTCAACATGGGTATCACCAGGAAGCGGTGGGGCATCTTCAATCCCCGTCGGTCCGCCCGATGGACTGCAATTCTCCTCCAGGTATTCTTGAAGTTGCGCCTGCTCAGGACCCGGTTCAGGGCACGGCTGTCTGGTCGCTGGCGGCACCGCCTCCACGTGGGCATCACCAGGAAGCGGTGGGGCATCTTCAGTCCCCGTCGGTCCGCCCGATGGACCGCAATTCTCCTCCAGGCATTCTTGAGGTTGTGCTTGTTCAGGACCCACCACACTGGCCGTTTGGCCGCGCTCCGGTTGTTGCAATCGGTCAGGACCTGCAGCTCCTTCCCACTCCTTGGCCGAAAGATACTCTTGGCTGTTTGTGCGGATGGACTCCTCGTGCCTGGTAGGATGTTCGTCGTTGGGTGTCCCCGGAGTCTCCAAGGGAACGTCTTCCAGTTCACACGTCGCTACTTGCCGGACCTTGTTTGCTTCTGTCCCAGACCCCTCCGCCTGCCAGTCGGCCGACAGCCGTTCCAGGCTCTTCAGGGTGTCGGGGTCCCGGATCATTTCCCCGACGATTAAGCATTCCCCAGTTCCGGGGTGATCCATTTCTATTGCCCCTGTGTCAGTCCGGATACTGATCGGAAATTTTCGGAGGAGGTCTAGTCCCAGCAAATTCAGGCCGGAGTCTGGTCTATTGAAGATGAGGAATTCGTGCTCGGTTCGCAGTGGCCCAATTTCCACTGAAGCTTTCTGTTTTCCACAGAGCAACAGCCGCTGTCCGTCCGCTCCCCATAATTCGGCGTTGGTCGGTTGGAGTTTCACTCCGGGGATGGGTTCAGACAGTGCCGATACAGCGGCGCCGGTATCCAGTATCATGCGGCGGTCCACATTTGCCAACTTTACTGGAACGGATATTATTGGTCTGTCTGTGAAGGTTACCGTTGTCTGGAATGCGACCCGCTCATCTCCTCTTGTTTCTTCTTCCTGTTTTTCGGTTGTCGGGGCAGTAATTGCCGCCGTAGGCGCCGAGACCGCTGCGCGGTATGGTGCGGTTGCCAATACCTTCTTCATCTCGGCGCAGTCAGCCTCAATATGATCCTCAGCGCCGCACCAGTCACAAAAGTCATAGTTGACAGCCAAGTGAGGGCAATCGGCTGGGAAGTGGTTCGCGTTGCCACAGAAGCAACAGGGTCCAGGTGGCTTCGGTTTCCAGAGGGGGTATCTCCTTGGTAATCCCCCTCCCTGCGCCGAGTGTCTCGGCAACGCTCTGTTTCCACCGGAGTTGCTTCGGTTTGGGCATCTGGCAGCGAAATGCCCCACCTCCCCACATCCATAACATTTCTTGGGTTCTTGGTTCAAGATCCCAGCCACGTCCCATCTGAGTTCGGGTTCTCGGTCCTCTCGGTCGATTTCCTCCCACTCCTCGGCTTTTTCGACCGCTTCTTCTAGGGTCTCGATCGTTCCTCCTCTGAGAAACAGGCTGACTTCCTTATCCACCCCCCGGACGAAGGCTCGTAGGGTCTTTTGTCGTACCCATTCTGGTCGCTGCTCCGGAGGAAGGTTCTCCTCCGCGTCGACCGCACATGCCGCCAGTTTCATCAGGCGCTCTGCATATTTCCGGAAGGGCTCTCCAACTAGACGCTTGGTTGTCCATAACTTGATATTGGCTTGTTCGGGGTTCTCCCTCCCGTACCATCGGAGGATGCGCGCTTTCAGGTGGTCGTAGGGTGTTTCACCTGTGGCTTCCGATAGGAACCTCTTGACTCCCCCTTTTAGCCGCGCTCTTAGAAATTGTACCCTTTGCTCCTGCGTTAGGGTGACGGTAGCCTGTTCCACCTCCGAAAAGAATTGCTGCGCCGAGATGCATCCAACTTCGTCGGGATTCCATACGTCCACCTCCATGAATAATGATCTTGGAAGTCCGGCACCCTGCTCTTCGGGTTTTGGGACTCCCTCTTGTGAGGCGAAGAAGTTTCCCATCTGCGCCATAGCAGTGGTAACAGCCTCCATCATTTCGAAGGATATGGTTGCAGCGTCTCCTCCTTCAGCCATGGTAGATAGTTTCAAAAAAAAACAAAACGGTACGCACAGTAGTATCAATATAAACAAAAATATAGTTCACTTTGTCACAGATCGGGATTTATTTCTTACGAAACCGTTCAGTTTCGTCGTTGGTCTAGGTTCTACAATCGTGTGAGAACGAATGTTTCGGAACCGTTCACCGACCCGGAACAGTGGTTCCGAACCGATACGCGACCCGGGGCGGGGCTGTTCCGATCCAGGAACAAGTTTTTGTACTTGTCCGAGTTTCGGCGCAGTTCGTTTCGAGTCGTTCCTTTGACTCAGGAACAACGGTTCTTGAACGTGTTTACGTTTGCGACCCGCCGACTCGAAACCGGTGTTGCGGATCGCTGACCCGAAACCTGGTGACCCGCTCGAGAGTCGTCCCGACACGGTCCGGTCTAGAACTTTCTGGAACCTACGAGAAGATCGACCCGGATCGCCCGAACAGTGAGGACCCGGCACGCGACGGTCCGCCCGAATCTCAACGGAAAACGCCGCGGGAACAACCTGATCTCTCGCACGCTCGTTCTCACTCTTTTCCTCCGCTCACGGGTGGTTTTATGTCTACGGCCGTATTCCTTGTTTTTATAACAAAAACAACGTCTTTACGATCGTAATTTTTCTTCAAGTGTACAATACAAAAGAACAATATTTCTAGCAATGTGGATTCAATCAACAAGATGATGTTCCTACAATACTCTGATCAATCTCCTGGGCGGTCCTATACTAGTCAAGCGCAGGGCCGAACTGAAGGTTCGTGATAGTCGAAACCTACCAAAAATCACACCGCGTGCCACCAAATTGTAATGGTGAATTTTTACGCACAGCAATGGCCGAGAAATTTGTTTGGCTTTTGAAAAATTAACCATTACAATGCCTCTGCGCTTATGACTAGGTGAACTTGGTTTCACTTACCGTTACTTCTACAGGTAGCTGGGATGAGTCGGAACTGGATGGCGTTGGTAGCGTCGAATAGGTATCTCCTTAGAGATTACCGAAAGATGTCTACTTTCGTCACTATTACTCTGGTAAGTATGTTCTGAGATATCTCTATTACCTTCTTCGTTATTGTGTAATAATTTGAATATTATTATTGATTTAACTTTATCTTTTTGTTTCAGGTTCTCCGAGATTCTGCAAGACCAAGGTAAGTGAGTTAAGCTCTTTAGGTACTTTGGTGACTCTACTTCGACTCCAACTACTCCTCTTCAGGTAAGTATTTTCAGGTAAGTTACTAATTATTGTTTCAAATTTGCACCAGGAAATTGATCGGGTGAGTATGAGTGATAACAACCACAGTTATGCAACGAAATATAACTTTGTATAATTTTCAGGTAAATGTTCAATAAAGTTGTAATAAAGAATAATCAGTATTTAGGGACTAAGATACCCTTTCAAATAGAATAAGTAATGAATATAGATCTGAGGGCCCTGAGGGGGATAACCTCCAAGTCCGTGACCACGTGGTGACCCGGAACACGACTCGAATCCAAGAAAACAAAAGGTCCTAAGGACAATGACAAGAAAAATAGGAACAAAAGCCTAGGAGGAACAAATAAACTAATTACAATTGATTTAGGGTTACCGGTATATCTTTGTTTAAGAGAGAATCCGTTGGGAGGTCCGTTGGGGCTGCGAGGGTTGTCCAGCTTCTTTGTCCAGAGTACTTCGGGAGGGCGTATCGTTCACCAATAGTCTCTAATGATCAAATCTGCTGTTGCTGAATGTTCAATCGGGTGGCTCTAATTACAAACTGGCAAATCACTTTCACTTCTCAATGTTCTCACTGACTCGGTACACCGTTTCCTTCGACCCGGAACACGGCTTCAACGCAGGGTGGGCTCTAATACAAAAAAGGGTTGTGGTTAGTGGCTCGATCAAGACACGACTGACAATTGGTAATGGCGTCGCCCCCAGTCGTGCCCCCCTCTCTGGATCTCCTCCCACTCAGTCACTTCCCGGCGCTCGCCCGTCTGGTGCTGCTGCCTGGTGGTTCGGTCTGGACCCCTACCTCCATACTGTCGTCGCTGCATGGAAGCGTTCTCCTCAACCTCAGCTTCGGGATGGCCGGTGGCAGTGCGGGCATGACTTGCTGTGACGGCTCGTCACAGTTATTCGCACAGAACCTGCACAAGCCTCATCAAACGAATGTTCAAGTATGTAGGTATGTTTCCCTACCAAATATGAGGAATACAGTAGGTACATTCAAGTGATGAGGTGGTAGTCTACCAAGTAGGTATTTGTAGCACATAGCTTCCTCGTCATCCATTACGTTATTAAGTAGGTAATGGAATAGGAGGTCATCAGAACTGCAAAATGTACTACCAAATATGAGGGATATAGCACATTTAGATGATGAGAGGGGTAGTCTACGTAAATGGTCCCCTATGAAAATCATCGTCCTGTGCATGAGCAACCGACTATCCATCTTCCATGGCAGTGAGGTACATTCCTCTTCCATGACGTGGATATTTTACGCAATTCTTCATGGTCTGACAACTAGAACGAAACGAGTGTGGAATCAACTGAGAATCGTTTCTTTCTTTTCTTTTTTTAGTTAGTTTCTTTTTTTTTTTCTTTCAAGAAACTGTTTTTCAACCGGGTTGTCGTTTTTTTTCGCCTACCTCCATGCATTACATGGACCAGTCACCTCCATGGTGTTGGTCTAGGAGCGCTTGGAAGAAAATTCATTCATTCATTCTCAATTCATCCATGTAATCGTGGGCGGTGTGTAGACCATCCATGGTGTGGACCTAGTATCATGGATGTTATAAACCTTCCATGCCGACGCTAACGTGACTTGATAGATAAGTCATAGATAAGTTCAGTAATGTCGCCGTATCTTTGCATCAATTTTGTGTCAATTTCAGATCAGTTTGCTTGAATTTTTTGTTTTCGTCTTCCCGGAATATGTGCAATTGGTGTGAATGCAAGATTTTTGTATTTGTTGGAACTACTCAGTAGGTGCTGTAGAAATGAATCACCCTCAACTCTTTGAAAGGGTCGTAGTTGTCACTTTGTGTGCTCATGAATAACGCAATACTCTGAAACTCATCGACATATTTCTCAAAAGAATTATTGTGTTGGTTTCCAAATTTATTCCGAAAGCCGCTGGTTGGTACAGTTATGTTGTTTAAAACGATCTTGGCTGTCTTTGTGGTGACGGGGTTCAGCAGTGTTTTTGGATTTCCAGAGCAGGCTGTGTGGGATTTAGATATAAGCCAAGATACTCCAAAAGTGTCGGTTACAAAAAGCGTATTCAAGGATTCGAAACTCTTTATTACTCTGTCGACATCAAATTGTGATGGTAAGGACAAAGAGCCATTATTATTTGGCGTTACATGGTCAGTGAATGAGGCGCTATGTTGGCAAAACTACGATCCTAATCTTTCGATACCGCCGGAAATTGAAACTCTGGCATCTCAGGATAACGGTACAGTCCGGGACATGAGTGAAATACCATGCCAACATGTAATGATTCCCAAGGAGTATACAAGGACACGACCGACCGCTCAGACTGAATCATCTGTTACTAATCCAACGAATACTCCAGATTCGGAAATTCAGCGCTTGAAAAGTCCAATATCTGGAGCCAAAAGATCCGTATACACGATTGAAGAGGATGGTTTCTATAAGGTGGTAGTTTCGGTAAGTGAACAGAAAAAGCAAAACTTCAATTTACAACTGAAGATAGAACTGAGAAGCAAAGACGGTGGTTATCTATCAGCTGCAGATTGGCCCCTCCTGCCATTTTATGGTATCATGTGCTTATTGTACGTCGTGTTAGGACTGGTGTGGTTGATTGTATCATTCTTGCAGTGGCGAGATCTACTCAGGATACAGTTCTGGATCGGAGGAGTAATTTTTCTTGGGATGTTGGAAATGGCAACGTTTTATGCGGAATATTCTAGCTATAATGCCAATGGAACATCTGATCCTTCGGTTGTTCTTCTGGCTGAGGTGGTATCTTGCGCTAAGAGAACCCTGGCAAGGATGCTGGTGATAATTGTTAGTCTAGGATTTGGAATTGTGAAACCTCGATTGGGTCCTATGCTACATCGAGTAGTGGGAGTTGGCGTGCTCTACTTTATATTGGCTGCTACCGAAGCGTATCTCAGGGTGTTTAACAGACCTAAGAAAGATCCGACGAATCAATTTGTAATTGCTACTGTTCCACTTGCCGTCCTGGACTCAGCCATATGTTGGTGGATATTCATCAGCCTCTCTCAAACAACTAGAACACTGCGCCTTCGAAGGAACCTCGTCAAATTAAGCCTATACCGCCACTTCACTAACATCTTGATATTTTCAGTCGTAGCTTCCGTTATTTTCATGCTGTACTCTATCAAAGCACACCATCTCACTGACTGTTTTGAAGACTGGAAAGAGTTGTGGATGGACGATGCCTATTGGCGCCTCCTTTTCTCCATCATCCTGATAGTCATTATGATTCTCTGGAGACCAACCAACAACAATCAAAAGTACGCTTTCTCGCCCCTCCTAGATGCTCCAGACGATGATGACGAAGACGAAGAAGACCAATTCGTCAACGATGCTTATGGAGTCAAAATGCGGGGTCAGAGCGGTGGTTCGGCATCACCCAAGCCCAAAAACTCAATCAATTCTCCTGATGATGATCTCAAATGGGTTGAGGAAAACATTCCTGCTTCCTTGGCCGACGGCGCACTACCAATTCTGGATTCCGACGAAGAAATCATGGCAACAAGGTTTGAACTCTCCAAAATGCAATAATGAAATCAGAATTTTACGTTTCAAACGATGTACAGATAAATCTAACTAAAGGAAGAATCGAAATTTAAAAGAGCTGTTTCACTTGTAAATATTGTTTAGTTTCCAATTTTTTATTGAGGTATTTATCTTGCTAGAAGGAAATTTCACTATGTTCTACCATCGCCAGCCTACCTGTGGGTGATGTATTGCGGATAGCATAATTGATCATTTAAATTTATTGATAAATGTACCAGGAATGTACATATTATCATGTTTCTTCGGGTTACAATTACCAAATTGTATAATCGTCCAGATGAGCAAGGGAACAATGTACCTCATGTACTGTCTAGGCACCTGGTTCGGATTACTCCAACTTTACCAGAGTTTCTGGTATCGATGATGCTGCAGTATGGACACCCTGCTCCCACAGGTGCCACTAGACCATAACTATCTGTAGACCTCGTTCCTGTTCTACTGTGACGTTATACCTTTGGAGAAAACTCGACCACCTTCATTTCTCTCTGAAAAACAAGACCATTTTGGGAAGGCCTAGTGTAGTATTCATCCGGTTCTCCCACTCCTTGAGCTCTCTGAAAAATTAGGTGTTACCTACCTACTTGAATTTTTGTTGAGCTCTTTGAACTGAAATGCAATTATTTTCCACCAGTTGTTCAATTCAGTAGGTGCTTATTGGTACGTATAGGTCTACCATAGACACTTTGCATCCCTCTGGCGCAATCTTCCTGAGAATGTAGAACTACTTATCTCTTATCATCGTACATACGATATATTCTCCGGAATTTCTCCCCTCAAAGTGACACACTTTCCCTCCTACTGCTGCTTGAAATTCGTACATCTCCAAATCTGTTTTGACGCCTAATCCCACTAATTTCTTACATTATGATATAAATATTGCATTATCTATATTAATTTTTTTTAAATGATTCCACGTCATCATTTCTTGATTATCAAAATACACCCATCGCAATGCTAAAATATCTAAATGAAGCAAACTTTTATTTACCTTACTCTGCTACAAAAATCATTCACGATGGATAGGTTAGGTACAAGGGATGAATTAGAAATAAAATCAGGGAACAGGATATAAATTTACTATAGAAATGTATTATGTATGTATGTACGAGTAGGTAAAAGAAAGTAACACGATCTAGCGGGCTTGTCATCAAAGCCCCTTCTATGCCCAAATTGTGCTTACTAGCTGTGGACTGAGTATTGTCTCATAACGAACGATTGAGAAAAACGAAAGAGCAAAACTATAATACAATTCTGGAACGCCACAAAATGTACAGCCAGACGAAACACCTACAGTTTCACCATGTAACATAGACTCAACCGTTAGTTTGTTGTTGTTGTTGCCACAAGAATGCAGTCTGTGGTAGACCTATATAGTGATGTGTCGGATGGCTACAGATGGACACACACAGAACCATCAATTTCTTTGGTTTAGTAGGTACATCATGGTTAATGGTACTTCCCAAGTGCCAATGCAACTTTCACTTTAAAACATGATTCATAATGTAATGGATTCCGAACAACCATCATACATTTTTGATAAATTCAAAAGTTGATGATTTGAAAATAGTAGGTTGGTTCTTGGTACTTAATATCGGCAAATAATCTTTGCGAAAAGTGACTTTCTTCCCAGTAACCATCTTGTGAATCAGTCTCGGTCAAAATCTAGTCTAATTAACATGTAGGTTTTATTTGTAAAGAAACAGTTTTAAAAATAATTTATCAATTAATAAAAAGTTGTGTTTAAATCACTTCGTGACGCAAACAAAGGACTATTTATTTACTACTTCCAACAAAATGATTCATGAGTGTCTGCTTGTATGGATGACAAAAATAGCGTAATCCAACTTCCTATTGATTTTTCTCATAACTCGCTTTGACATATCACCGTTTCACTTGTTTTTATTGTCTCGCATGACCCATAAATTCTTTCTTTGTGAAAGTTGAAAAAATCTCGTCAAACTCTGGAGTTTCATTTATGTCGATAATTTATCGTGCTATTAATAATTTGTTGAGCAATGCTGGTTGTCGTACAATTTATTGATATGTAAGAATATAATTATCTCATTTTTTTTATCGGTCATGCGGAAATGCTTTGTGCTGCCAACGTATTTTAAGTCTGCTTATTTGCTTGGGGATGTGGGGCTCACTAGAGTTTTATTTTATTTGTATTTTACTTAAATGCATACGTCATTATAAGTTGGCAGAGTTACCATTAACATAATTTATTCTGTAAATCAATTAATTGAAAAACAAAAACACCGAGTTTTAGGGGGAGTCAGTAATTATAATTGAAGACCACAGGGAAAGAAGACGGAATGTGTTCAGAGAAAACTGAAATTCAAAGTTTGACGCGTTCTACTCACTTCCATCTTCATGAACGGCTGGGTCGTTTTATTTTTCCTCGTTAGTTTAACTTTCATCTAACGATATAACGGAAAGAGAAATAAATTAATAAACATCCACAATTTTCAAATAGTTTTATTGAAAAAAAAAAGAATCCATCTACTTATAAAAAAGTGGAAGAAGGGGGAGGGTCAGAGAGAGAAAGAACAGAGAAAGAGTGTGAGTACCAACGGAGTACCTTCCTCCTTCTTTCCCTGTGTTTTTCAAATCTTCCCCTTCTTTCCCAGTAATTTTAGATCCAATATGAGTTATTTCTCGCAAATCCTCCTCCTTTTTTCACATTTTGATCTCATCTTATGAAACTACATCCTTGGGAGAGTTTGTTGCCAGCCTTGACTCATTTTCGGAAAAAAGTGACATTCCCCTTCTTTCCCTGTGGTCTTCAATTTGTTACAATAACCGAATTTAGTAAGTTTTAAGCATTTCTTCTGAGTCTCCTGTATATTAATTTTTGTACTAAAGCTAATGTTTCTGAAGTTATCGCGTATGAGCGAATTACTCAGTATTACAAAATTATTTGTGTATAATATAATGTCGTTTGACTGAAATATTGGAGTGTTTTTTGCCAGTTTGATCAATGTCAATTGCTAGTACCTACTGTAATAATTTGCAAAGAAACGCTGCGAATTATTACTTTTGCGAATTATTATTTTTCTGCATTGATCATAGCCTGCAAAGAACACGTCTTTTCAACTATCAGTACCTACCAACCATATTTTCGCTCAAGGTGCCCTCATAATACATAACGAACTTTGGTACTTGGTTGCTTGAGAAGCACAAATGACATAAAACTCTATTCGGAGAAGAGAAGATTTCAATTTTATTAGCTAAACTTTGAACGGAGATTGGCCTACTTTCGTCAGTGAACATTCATGTTTTGCGAATCACACTCCATGCTGCACCATCTAATGTTGCTTGGAAGTCAGAACGAATATGGACAATCGACGTAGTTGGCTCATTTGTTGCTATTTCGCATTCAGGTCAGCAATGTCATTTCCTGGTATTCTGCAGTGCCCCGGAAACCAATAGAGAATGACTATTCCTAGATTCCACTTTCCATCAATCTTATCCTAACGTGCTCTATTTCTCACATCATCGAGGATGCGCGTCAATTCTCTTCTTGATGGCTCGGATAGCAGATAGGGATTCTGAGCAAATGACTGTGCGTTTCTCTTCCCTACTGACTATTAGTGCCTGGTGAATTGCGACAAGTTCAGCAATGAACATTGAAGAGCAAGATGGAAGGGTGAATTAGTGGATTCCAGAATCAGTGAGCACACCACAACCGACACCATGGATAGTTTTAGATCCGTCACAATGTGTAAGGGGAAATTTTTAGTTATTGTTTCGTGAAATTTGGATGGAATTTCTTGAGGTAGAGCTAACTTTCTTGAGAAATTTTTTAGGGAGAAGCAAAATCAAGGGATAGGTAATGTCCAAGGTGCAATGGGGCACGTAGTTTCAATGTGGAATATTGGCTATATATATTTTGGCTTATTCATGAGGAGGTCAGAGCGTACTAGATTAGCAGAAGAGCGGAGAAACGAGGGAAAGCCCAGAGGTTTGGGATCCAGTGAGAGTGCTTGAAGAGGATGTTCAACCGACGCTTTGATCTTTGAAGCGAAACGGAGCCTTAGGGAAGACAATAAGCTTTGGAAAGTAAAGAAGTGTGTGGATGCATGGTCCTCCTCTCATAGGTAAAAGAAGCTCCCCGACGGCGCAGTGGTCTATTCACGCCGCAAAGAGGTCATTCTGACACGACTTCGAATAGGACATAGCAGACTAACTCGGCCACTCCTAATGGAAGGAATTCCCCACATGACTGCCCAACATGTCACTGCCAGCTAACAATCCGCCATTTGTTAACTGAGTGTCCCAATTTTTGTTCAATTCTACCAGAGACTCCAAGAGGTTTGCAAGAATTAATGGGAAACTCGCCGACTCACTTGGACCAAATGTTCAGCAAGCTCAAAACTCCATCTCTTTTCTACAAATTGTAAACCTGGAATAATTTGATCGGCGTCCATGACCACTAAATGGTTGCAAACGCCCAAATAAAGAAAAAAAGCGATTCACACTCGTGATTCTGCTTTATCCATTTGTCCAAACTTTATAGAAGACTCCTTAGGGAGCAAACGGTTGGCCCTACAGAGCTCTGGTCCCATAAGATTCAAATAATTCAATTCTATTTTGAATTGATGGAAAACAGTCTACAGTCTGAATTCAAACCATACAGTAGGTACCAAAAACGCAGCACATCATTACGCAAAGCCATTATTTTTCGATATAGGGTGCCATTCTGTATTGGTGTTCATGAGTAGCTATCTACTTAGAATAAACCTTCAGTAGGCGTGGTCAGTTTCAGAGGAGCACTAGATTTCATGATGGACACGACTTATGCATTATTTTCTTTACCTTGGACGTGCCCACTGACATTGGATTGTGAATTATATATTATATTTAATAATTTCATCAGATGAGTGGTAGAGGTTTTTGGTTTATTTGAATCGAGCAAATAACGTAAACTCCCACCTTACACCTTTCAAGAGAAATAGAATCTGAACAACGAATTTCAAAAATCCCTTCGGTATACTGTACGTATTTTTCCACTTAGGACTGAAATGGTTGAAAGTAGAATATCGGCTCCATTTGGGGCTAGTTGAGGCTTTCGACTATTGTCAGTCACTCCCAAAAGCAGAGGACCCCTCTGATTGGGCCCCATCCGCCATTCCTCTACTGGTGTTCAAAGTGGCAACAGCACAAGCTGGTAGATATCCCCCCCCACGCTGCATCTGACCTTCCTCAGCAACGACGACAGCACCTGCCACACCAAGGACTATCAACTAGTAAGATTTCTTCAAGTTTAACATAGTAGTGTGGTTAAGTTCCTTCTTTGAAGTTGTGTACAGGCAAGTCAAAGTTTTCGAGAGTCCATCCCACTTGAACCGCATCTTCAACATTTTTAGTGTTGCCCTGTACACCAACAATCCACCTTCAGTACACCATTTGTCCACCGTACTGTAGAGCTGAAACAGTCTACAGTATGAATTCAAACCATAAAGTAGGTACCTAAAAAGGTGGAATAAATTACTTGATGTAAAAACATCTAGTAATTATTCCTATTAGTAAAAAAGGTACTTCTCATCCATTCATTTTAATATTTATTTTTTTTACTTTTGGGAAACAAGTTGCGATATTATTGGTAAATATATCAATATTGGCCGATAATATCAGTCCTCTATATCAAATTATCAAACGTAAAATACCTATATATTGTAGCCATTCTTAAAAAATATAACCTGTGGTTGCAGCTTTTCCCTAAAAATGCGACTTCCCTTTCCCTATACAATTTTGAGTTTTCCCGTCCTTCTCTTGTCTTGCCAACTCCCATATCACTGTCTTGCCACACACGACCAATCTCAGATATTGTAAGGGTTGGCGTCAAGTTCAATCCTCTGAGGGGCAAAGTAAACAACCATTTCAGGTTGGATTTTCGACCAAATGCCATTCCTGGCGTTGCGGACCTCATTAGCTGTCTTCCAAAGGTAAGATCAGAATTTATTGTGATGATTTCGCTCATGGCTTCCCATTTTCTCACCACCCTGGGTTGGGACAAGGGGGGCAATGAGAGCTGGTGATGAAAGCTGCTGGAGATGAGCCTGGAACCCACAATCCCCACAAAGGTCCAAAGTCCACCACCAAACAACGACGCCCCAACGACTGTAGCCACACCACTGTCCCCCGTCTATGAGGGTAGTCCAAGGTACTTGTAGATTGATCTCTTGAGACAAGCTATTATACATCGGATCATTATGCAATGAGGAATTTCACCATGTCGGAATTTCCTATTTTGACCCCAAAATCAGATTCAGCACCTCGAAAAACCCTCTATGGAGGTTTCAGCCCGTACTTCCTAATTTTCGAATAAACAAAACAGTGTAGAAAATATGAACGTTGGAAAAAACTGGGAGGATGACATCAACTAGGAATAGTTGAAGCACTGAGATCATGAAATCTATAGTCCTCAGATGCAACATTTCACAAAACCATTAATGATCTAAATCGAAAAACCGAAGAAAAAATAGAAAAAGCCATGGTTTCCCCTGTTTTTGTTAGATAACTTTCCTCTTAGATAACACGATTTCATCGTACCATCGGGCAACACTGGGAGGAGACGGCGATCCGAACAGCCTATCAGCGAGTGTTCCCACTTCACGTTGAAGAGGTCCGTTTTCCCGGTTATTTTTTCAAATCATAAATTTTGATTGTCTCCCAAAAATAACAGGAGACTTATTTTCCGAATCAACCCGATTTTCATGTATCCCACGCCAGTAACTATTCAGGAAAAAATGCAAACAGAATTCGGTGAAATTCCTCATTGGGTTATGGATACAAAAAGCTATGTGCCAAACCGTCTTGACAGACTTTTTTAATGGATGCAAGTTGAACATACCTAATAGATATTATTTTTTTTGCGATTGAAATCACAATGGTAATTGATTCAAGGACAATGGATATTCTTTGTAGAAAACTATGCCTCCCTTCTTTCCAAACTAGGAACTACAAAAAGTCGGAAATTAATTGGAAACAAACAGTAACTACGTATACCACTTTTGAGAGGTTTCATCCCGTTTTTTTACGTTTACGCCCGTTTATTCCGAAGAGCCAAGGACAAAAAAACCAATTTCTGCTTGATTAACAACTAAAAATATAAATTTATTACAACGGGCAATAATGACTTCAAATTGCAAAATGAAAACCAAGTAAATTAAGAAAATATTAACATAATGTTGAGGTGAAACAATCACCTGAAATGCTTCATATTGTGCTATCCAGGTAAGAACCCGCTCATTCTATTCAACCATCGAAAATGTAGGGTGACAGTTAGCTTCCTACTAAATCTAGCTGATACTAACATAATTGTATGTTCATTCATTTTTGTTCTCCTTGCATTTTCTTCATAAAGTCTTCGTCTTGGGCTGGAGAGCGCTGTAAGTTTTTTGCCGACCCGGTCATGTATGTCTAGATATTTGGCCACACATCTATCGATACACACCGCCTCGCCTTTCCCTAAATCTGGTTCCGAGTACTTGGGAGGGACGCATTTCTTGTGGCAGGCGTTGGACATTCTGTTGTACATGTCAGCCATCATCTCCAACTCCAATTCTTGGATCAACTGCAGTTTTTCGGCCTCTGACATTTTTCAAACTGAATTATCTGCACTGAATACTAAAAACTTTAATGGTGTTGCAAACAGTTACCAAGTTCAATATCGGCTTGAAATTGTTGAGATGAAGAGGTTTCAATAGTTCAATGTGGGACTTTCACTGAGATGATGAAGTTGTAGCACCAGGATAAGATTCACCAGTAGCAGCGTTGCGCATTCGTTCACGGATTTTCATATTCTCATAACGATGGCTGTCTATTGATTTTTTGGCGAGTACGAATGACGAGATACCGAGTACAATAACAATTCCCCTGTAACAAAAAGCAAGAACATTATTAGAGGAAAGGAACATAAATTGAGTCAGATCATGTCTTTTACAATGTTTATTGAATGAGAATTGCTATGACCTTTACACTGTCACCTATTTTGACATAATTTTGTTCGTGCTTTCCTTATTTTGATATTATGTAGAATTTATGGCAAGGTGTGGAAAAAAATGTTGTGACGAAAACATTCAACATTTTTTGGTTTATAGGATGTTTGTAGCAGAGAGGTTGTGATTCAACCAATTGAATCATAGGCTTTCTGTAGCGACGTACCATTTCGCGTTATGACAAACTCAGCTCCATCCTAATTATAGTCCTGTGAGGAGAAACTAAAAAAGGGTTCTTTTTCGGTAGTCCTGGATTTTGGTTTATTGTTTCAATAATGACCTTTGGAATTGACCAAGAAAAAACAATTTTTAACCCCCCTCAAAATTTGTTGGTTTACGTTTCCAGGTACGTAGAATCCAAAAATCGAATACAATTTTTGATGAAATTTGGTTTATGGGCTCTATTTAGGGTGTAGTTGTACCCCGAAGATTTTGGTTGATGTCAGTCACTTCTAAGGGTTGAAATTTTGAAAACTCCCAAGCTCAAAACATTGCTATATAAAGGTATTGTTTTTCCTTCAATTTAAGATAGTATTGAATTTTTAGAATTTTTTGAGACCACGCGGAGCTTTGGAGGACAAATCATTCGCTCCCTACGAGAACTTAAGAGTTGGACTCAGGATAAATCAGAAACACGAGCGTGAATCGCGAAAGAGGCCTAATCTCCGTTCAAATTTTAGCTGACTGAAATGCTATCGATGTTTTTCTTCATGGCAAAGCCGTGTTCTTTGCAGACGAATGATCTATATAGAAAAATAATAAACTTTAGTGTAATAATTTGCAGCGCTTTTTATATGCTGTTTGAGACTATTAAGAGGTAACACAACCAAGTTTCATATGCCTTCCTCTGTATTCATCGAAATACAATCCAATGTTGGCACTTTTTTCAGTTTTTTGCATGAACCTCCATCCCATTGCATTGATCGGCTATTGAGTTTATTTAAGAAATGATAGAGCATTAAATGTCCTAAATAATTCAATCCATGGCTTTTTTTTTTTTGTAGGAGCGATTGGAGCTACGGGGCTGTAAAAAATTAAAAAAAGGGCCAAAAATGTCAAAATTGCAACTTTTTCTCCAATTTGCTCTGCAATAACTTGCTATGACATCGTCTCACTGAAAAGGGTAGACAATGGAAGTGGTAGAGAAAACTGAGCTGGGGGCTCAGTAGGAAATCTGTAGGAAAGAAGGAAGTTCAATGAAAAATAAAAGGCAACTATTTCGTCATACAGCACAGGGTTGTCATTTGATAATGATTGAACCATTTATGACTGTTCGAAATGTATTTTAGCGTAATTCAAGGTCCGTCACTCCTCATGTAGGAACTCAACTTTCTGTCCATCCGCAAACCCAATAGAGTTTTTGCTGCCTTTAGGAGGAGACTAGCGCGAGCAACAGAGGATGCTGCCCAGTTGAAGGAGAAGGCCCAATAACTATGGACAGGGGGGGAGGGAGGCGCTCATGATGGGGAGCCTCTAGAGATGGGTGACTATCTGGGGAACCCTTTCATCGTCGCCCGCAGTTGTCAGGAGGCATGTTCATCGCTTTGTGAAGAGGTTCCACGGGTCCGTAGTGGTTACCAAAAACTCTCTAATAAGTATCTAGGTCTACCTAGCGACTAGCAGTTTCCACTAGATGAAGGGGTATGCGCTTCTAGCTTTGTGGTACTTTTAATGTTGAGTATGGAACTATATAAGTCAGAAATAGCTCTGTCAAGAGCCAGAAACATTTTTTAGCGCAGCAGTGTCTCATGTATCGACAATGGGGTATTTCGGTGGGTCGGAAATTCAGGTTTTTGACCTCAAATTTGGATTCAGCACCCTTGAAAACCAATATACTACAACTTTAAGCCCAATGATACTATAACATGTGGTAGAAAAATTAATTAAAGTGATCACACGTTTGAAAAGGCAGGCCGCTATAAATGCACACACACTAGGCAAGGACTACGCCGCGGACAGCCCCGCGCGCGTGTGTGAGTAGAATGTCGTAGTATCCAAGAGGGGTTCTGTGCATGGATACTTTTTCAAAGACAGTTGGCTAGCTACGTCACGCATGGCTAGCTACGTCACACCATTCAAATCTTCAACTTTCCTTAGCTTCTCTGATTTTTTAAGAACATTTTCTCGACGAACAGACCCGATTACCGTTATTCCTGAGCCATAATCATTTGAAAAAAAAAAATAAAACATATTGTTTAGTAATGCATGCATTCCAGGGGACGTCCCATTGGATAAGCATTAGATCAGTTTAAAAAGTTGTTAAGTGATAAAAATGTTTCACTCGATGTAATTTATTTATTACTTTAGGCAAGAAATACTGACCCGCCCCCCACCATTATCCACCTTAACATTTCTAGCGGCATGGGAGCCTCGAATCTGAAGAGCATTTTAAAATCCATGATCTACGACACCCAACATGCGAATTCGAGTTCCCTTAAAAAGCAAAATTCAAAATCCCGGCGCCGTAGTGCACAACTAGATAGTATTCCGCGTCGAACAAAAAAAGAACCACGAAAATCGGTTGAGAAATAAGGCCTGTGCAGAGTACACAAGATTATGCCCAAAAACGCACGTTTTTCGAGCATTAACCCCCCCTTTCCCCCCCCCCCCCCCCCCCCCCCCCTTAAAAGGCAAAATTCGAAATGCCGGCGACGTAGTGCACAACTAGATAGTTTTCCGCGACGAACAAAAAAGAACCAGGAAAATCGGTTGAGAACTAAGGCCTGGGCAGAGTACACAAGATTTTGTTACACACACACATACACACACACACAGACATACACCTATGGTTTTTTTCACGGATTTGGATTCAGAATGGTCTAAACGGATTACTGTGTGGTTATTTTTTTTCTGTTGAGTGTTGTCCAACTTCACCCCAGATCGATCGCATAAGGACGCCCAAGTCTTACTGTGGGACGTCCTAAAAAAATTGACCGAAAATACCCCATTGACAATCCTAAAGGTACGTACCTATACGCCATTTAACATGAACTGCACTTATCTACCTACATCTACATAATATGTCTATCCAAATCAAAAACTATTGATGTAGTTACCTAGTGGACTTGATCAATACGTTGGTGTAGTAAGTCTCAAGCCGACTTAAGGCCAATCATCCCGGGAATAGTTCCAGAAACAGCCACCACGTTGCGCTTCAAAATGAACTCAAACGTAGTTCTCGTTTTTCTCCTCGCCTATTCATCCAATTTTCAATCTGAAAGTTTTATTGCACTCAGCACACACATGTGAATGGCGCTCAACCCTTAACTTTTGTTAATTTCTTTAAATTGTACATTTTTTGAAATTTTATAATTTTGAAATATTTATTTTGGGCTTTTAGGATAATTTTTTCGAAAAGTGGGATAATAGCGCACAACGGCAATTAAGTGAGAGTCTATAAAAATTGCAATTTTGAAGATAGTGTGTGCAGCGCGATCGTAAAGCGTCGAGGGCGGCGAAAGCTAAGACTTCAAAAAAATCGAAGGCGGGCGAGGAATGCGAGGGCTTTCAGAGACCCAAACACGGAAGAGTTCGGGGTCAGAAGTTAATCCGGTGCGTTGACAACAACATGGGGTGGTCGGGCGGGTGGTACTTGGAAAAATCACCAGTCGCGAAATGTTTCTTGATGAATTGCCTTTTCTTCATAATCTACTTTTTTTCGCTCAAGGTATCTCTGAATAACCCAGTGATAGTTCTTACATTTGATAGTGCTATTTTTGACTACTTTCTTTCCTGTAATTTATTAGGTATGTTTTCTTGTATTAGCTATGAGCGTCGAAGTTTATGATCCATAATAATGGAAAATGCATCAAGACCTCTTCGTCCAAATCAAAAAAATTTTCAACTACATTTTTTTTCGTGATGATACAATCGTTAATTTGGAAAAGTGAGCTTATAGCGCTCAATCGAAGTATCTACAAAATCTACAGAATTTTATGATTTGAAAATCGGGATTGCAGCGTCGGTGTTCTATTTTCTCTTTCTAGAATTTTCTATCTTTTAGAAAATTCTTTACACTTTTTTCAGTTTCGAGCAAAAAAGTAAATTTTATTTTAACTCGCAACAGGTCAAAAATTATCACTTGTTAACAAATGATGAACATTTGTTGTCGTAACAAATTCAAATAACAATGGGGGGTGCGCCTTGATTTTTTTAAGATTTTTATTCGAAAGTAGACTACATTCTGAGAATTTTGGCACCAACCGCGACCTTCTAACGTAAGTAGATCTGTTTCTATGATTTTTCAAAGTTTCGACCGTTTATGACGTCACGCGCCATGTTACAAGGATGGTAGCGCATCCGCAGAGGGTACTACTCACTATCAATTTGGGTGCCAAGATTTTCAAAGGGGGTCATCTACTCGTCAATCTGAACAATGCCTGAGAAATTCATCAAATTCGGGTGAGTCAAGGAAATTCACGTTTGCGCATGCGCAGTGGCTACTATCACTCCGAAGGTGGTGATTTTCATAGAGGACCATCTAAATACTAATCTGTAACATCCCTGAAAATTTCATTGAAATCGGATGGAAAATGTAGAAGTTATGGCTGTTACAAGGAATTCACGTTTGCGCATGCGCAGTCGCTCCTATCAGTCCGGGGATGATGATTTTCATAGGAGACCGTCTACACACCAATCCGCACAATCCCTGAAAATTTCATCGAAATCGGACAATAACTTCGTATAGTTATGCGCGTTACAAGGAATTCATGACAGACACACAGACAGACAGACACACAGACACGGAACCAAAATTGTTCAGAAAGGTCTAAAAACTTTTTTTTTTCATCCTTGAAAAGTGAAAAAGCTTCCGCTACCTTGGTAGACTCGGAAGCAAAAATGAAATGAAAACGCGATTCCGCGACACCCACTGACCACCCAACTTGGCAGAGGTTATTTGGTTCACACGTTTTCTAAACATTGGGATAGGTAATCCAAGAAAACCACGTGCATGCGAGTATAGAGTACGTACAAACTCTAAGTAGTGCTGGATTACCTTGAGTTAGTACGTGTTATTTTCATGATTTTTCAAGAATGATGTGAGTTTAGGTGTTGCCTACCCTGTGAGTTTCATCAAGTTCGAATCATTAGTAACCACTGTCGTTCGCAAACAAATTCTTGAAACAAATTATTAGCAAATTGCCCCCAAATTGATTGCACCTTATGTGCATGCTAACGTAAATTCCTTGCCGTAGGAACCCATAACTTCCACAGATATCTTAGGATTCCGTTAGGATAAGTAGGGATGGGTGTAGGTTGGACCGTGGAAGTTCCACTATAAATTTCTTCTCCGTCAAAATAATCACATAAATCCAGCATTCAAATCTCGGATACATCTAAACAAAAGTTTCTTACTACCTAGCCATACATGAAATGAATACGAAGAAGCTATGTACCACTTCCACTTGGCAAAACATTTGGAAACACACCGATTAGATTGTAAAAAGCGTGATCTTCTGTGGCCCATTCACAAACTACCAGGTAAATTTGAGTAAAATCGTGCAAACAGCTGACAGCGCACCCGTTCCTACCTAGATGGAATTCAGAGAAGATTGTCTCGAGGCTGATGCGCAACAATCGTGCTAATTTAATCTATATCAGATCTTGTTTCCTCATAGTTCAGCCCGGAACGAGGACAAGACAGACGTTTTACCATTGATAGACCCAGAACCAAAGTTGTTCAATGAGCTCTAAAACGAAAAGAAAGGGAAAATGTTTGTTTCTGATGTTTTAAATGAAAAATATTATGACCACAAATTTGGTCCGGAAACATCTCATTTTATATTCTGTGTTGGTACGGCTAAGATTACGAGTTAAAGTTTCATAGAATATTTCCAAGGGAAATGCCAGTGTTAGTCACCTTGATTTTAGAAGGAAGGTACCTACCTAAAGGAAGTATCTTACTTACCTAACATCAATCTCCAATCAAAATATGTTCTTTTTTTTGGTAATATAAACAATTTTTATTATTCTCGTAGTTTATTTTATTATTTCTATTATGATTTATTATTATTTTAAAAATATTTTCATTATTATTATTTTTATTATTATCTCAATTGTATTTATTCTTGTAGTTTCGCAAGTAGGAAGGAAATAAGTACGTAAATAAATGGTTATAACATGAAAGGTAGGTAGGCTTCTGATTACCGTCAGACGAACTGACATACCTACACCAAAATTATTCAGGAAGTTCCAAAATTCAATCAATGTGAGAGGAAATTCAGCAGACTTGAAGTCACAAAATCGTAATCAGAAAGAACTAACAAGAATCGGGGTCCGTGTTGTGAGGGTTGCGGAGGGGAAGGTGACAACAAGTCTAGAGTCCAGAGGCTCAGCTGCTAATCACCTCCCCCTTCTTAGAAATTTCTTTGTTCTTCACCGCCGACGCTTTACGACCAATATATTCAATAAATTTCAAATAAAAAAAATATTTTTGTACTCAGGTGAGTTAGAGGTTTGGCGCTATAACCGCAGATTTTGAAAAATGTGAAATGATTTTCAAAATTTGAACTTTAAAATTCTGAATAAATTGAAAATTACAATTTTATTTTGAAAATTTTAGCAGAGCGCCATTTGGAAACTAATAATGAGTACATTCCCGTTTTCAAATGAAAATCGCTTGAACTGGTGGAGAGGGAAACTGGAACTACGATTGCCCCTTTTTCTACAATCTCCGGTGCTGCCATCTGGTGAAAAAAAAATCTTATTAAAATCGGGGATGATTGGCCTTAACTGGCAACTTGTATAAATGAACGTGTAGACCAATAAATTTCCACATTTTAACGATTTAAATAAATTTTTTCACGCTGCACGGTTAAGCTTAGTGCAGCAGTCAACTGGGTTGGCAATTATTTAACTTTAGGTACCTACATTTATATATCTTATCTATCTTGTTCCTACTTAACACTACTAATGTTTACAATAATTTTACTCAACTATTTAATATTGCCACAATTTACTTTATACTGACGACTTCTTTAAACCTAATCTTACAAAACTTCTCGGTTTTCTAAGCTGGTAACTACTGATATAAATCCGCCTATCATAATGACCCGAGTAAGATACTTTTAATTATTTGATTTGCCTCCCTAATTTTTTTTTTATTAATAATTAAATTCCTGGATAAGTTTATATATGGATATGACCATGCTTGCAGTAACCCCATCAGCGCTAATATTTTTCAGCTCCGTAAGAATCCTGATACGAGTACATTCAGATCCAGAGATAAAACTACTGCCCAGCTAATATCTTCTCAGTTCGAGCAGAATTGAACACCTCACAAGGAAGTGGAGCATATATTTGCATTTGGGACGACCAAATTTTGGATCCTATCACCAATACAATCCCAGCTTGCAAGAAGCATGGCTGAGAACAGGTACTCGTGATCCGCTCTCCGAACTGCGGCACACAAAGTTCGTCTCAAAGGCGACTAACCAGAACTTGTCAAAGCTGCCCCAAACACCCGACGCAACCATTCCCTAAGGGTCTATCAGGTGATGGCCTGGATGGGATTGAAGAAAGACCCTCTCCAAATTGGCTGGGTAAAAGGAAGCAGGGGCTTAACGCCCATAAAAACTTCGAGGGATCCCCCTCCTCTAGGCCTGGTTCCAAGAACTGTTAACTGCTGTTGGGACGCTGGCTGTCCTACAGCATGTGGGTGCAGAAAGTCGAGGCTAAATTGTACCATTTTCTGCAAATTCTGGTGTGGGCAATCCTGTGACAACTCATCATTGTGGATGAGGAAGAAGATATGAAAGCCCATAAGAAGATATGAACAGCCCATCCACGAAAGATGATTTTTTTTAGTGGCATCAGGGTCGGTAAATGCAGCGCCAAATGGCGTACACGTACCTAAAGGATCGTCAACCGTCAATACATGATGCAATGCTGCGCTAAAAAATATTTCTAGCTCATGACATGAATATTTCCGCATAACCTTAATCACTAAGTAGTTCCACAGACATAAAACAAAGCTCATACTCCGGGAAATGAATGGAAAATTTGAAAAATTATTTGTTCAATCATTTGAGTAATAAATTTCAAAATACTATTAGAAGTCGGTTTGAAAACCATGGGGTTTGATAGGCGCTACCCTGGTTTCACAAATACACAGACATTCATGCAGACACTGGGCACTAGATCACGATGAAAGATATTAACGTTAGGATTAACCCGTAACGCGACACATGAGTGTAGGACACTCACATGGAAATTTCGAGTTGTTGGGTTTGCCACCCTGCGCGCCCTCAGGGGGGATCGGCGCCCATGTAAATTTGGGCAATTTTGTCTGCTACCTGATCCCATTGGTCCTGCATCGCCAAGGCCTCTCCATCTCAACGTTAGTCACGATTTTTCACAACCTTGTGCGTATGTTATACTCCTGGTGTCACCTAGGTGCCTTGTGATACCCACGTGTCATCCTTAGTTTTAGCGAATTATCATTTCGATATTTGCACAGTAAATACCTACTGAGTGTTTACTAGGCAGTGAATTCATATTTCAGTCATAAAGAATATTTTGGTAGGTAGCGATTTTTTTTTTCTTTTCAATATCCACATGTAGGTAGGTGATTATCTTATCAGAGCATTACAGAGAATTTTTCTTCTGAAGACTGAAATTTGATTAAAAAAACTATTGTTCAAGTTTATAAAAGTTTATTAGAATAATTTTGTGCAACAAATGTATTTTTCTCTGATTTTTTTTGTAGACCTACATACATATTACACATCGATTTTTGGCCAATATCTTTCACCCCCCGCTCGCTATCCTTCACACAGTGAGTCGGTAGGTATACACAGTGAGCAAGAATTGTGTTTTCTCAGCTTTTTATTCTCCCCCCCCCCTCCCGCCCACGACCCACAATGTTCACCGCAATACCCATATGTTTCTTTCCTCGGAGTGTAGTCTTGAAGGTATATGAATTTCCTAACAATAACATGGTTAAAACTGGGAAAAATAAGGTGTGAGTGTCCCATACTCCTGGTGTCGCCTGAATGGGTGGAAAATCACGTGTCGCGCTACGGGTTAATTAACATTAATTTCAGTATAAGAGAAAATTAAATAGCACAGTCTATTTTCTCTTTTTTCACCTCAAGTACATAACACGACATGTATAACACAACATGTAATACTCATGTGGTGTATGTTGGTTTTTCTGAAATAAAATGAAAGAAGTCTATTTTCGGATGTTTAACTTTATGAAGTGGCAGGAGGTCAGATCAGCAGTATTAGCAAAAGAGCTGACATCTCTACTATTACCTTAGTGTTGAACACTACCCTCAGGCACACAGCATCATGGGGACCAGTAGAACTACTTGAGGGATATCAGATCTGAAATATTCTTCCTGGAGGAAGTTGATAAACAATTTTTAGAGGGATTTTATAAGCGTTCAAGGCGTCAGACCAGCTGCGACATAAATCGAACTTCTCCTTAGTTTAATCCAGACATTTAATAACAGCACTTGGAGAGTTAGAACCACTGAATTGTTGATCAGCTATAGGACAATGAAACTAACTCTTTTGAAATAACTGATTGGTTGTCATATAGTCTGCATCTTGGGGATCAGAGAAAATGACTGGGAGAAAGTCAAATATCCATAGCCGTGTACAGAATGTGAGGGAACTCATTTCCTGTTAATCCATGAGTGCTGCATACAGGGGGGCTCACTCCCCTCTGAGATCAGTTGTTCCTATCGATTCTAAAGCTTTTTTTCAGTAAGTGGATAGTATTACTCATTACAATAATTATAGGGTTTGGAATGGTTAAATCCAAAGAAATCTTTTCAAAATATAACAAAAGCACGTTGCTGTAGGTAGGTAGTTATCAGATAAGGAACGTTGGAGTGATGGCTGACACCATAATCGCAAGAAATAGTTAACTCAAGTGTAACTTACCACCCAACAGCTACTTTTCCAACATTCTTCAATGCCATACCATCTTCATTCAATACTTATTAGATGAGTAAAGTAATTTGAACAAAGAGAAGGACGTAAATCGATAATGAGATAGTTCTGAAAAGTTTCAGCAAGTAATTCACGTGAATTAACGTTAAACCTTCGGAACACGCTAAACATCCTGTGGTGGTTACATGGAAGAAGAACTACCTGATATATGGATGCTATCCGTTTCGGACACAAAATATCCATGGTAGAAGAAAGCACCGTGATTGCTGCCCGTTGCTCAAGGTTGGATAGTAGATACTTGTTTTAGTTTCAATAATGTCAATAATGTTTTTAAGTCAATTTGTCAATAGACATAGAGAGTTTACAGCAAGGTCAGTATGGAAAATACGCTGCAAATAATTACACAAAGGTGTCACTTCATACCAACCATATTTTCGCTTCTCAGTCAAGTTCATTTTGAAGAAATAAACGCTTCACACAAGAAGAAATATAGGTAGTTGTTGTGGGTGCCTTCTTTAAGAAATTTGATTACTGGTTGCTAAGGACGCAAAACTGAGTATAACGATTGCATTTTGGTCAGCTAAACTTTGAACGGAGATTAGGCCTATTTTGCGTTTCACACTCGTGTTTCTGATTTATCGTTAGTCCAACCCTTAAGGGGGTACCTATCTGTCGGTCGCGCGTTTCGGGTTATTATTTATGTAAATTACTGGCGCTCAAATTTGTACCTGAATTTGAAATTTTCAAGGATTTTCGAAATTCATTAGTGCACCAGTCTAGGGAATTGAGAAACTAAAATATTGCCGCTGGAGTCATCAAAATCGTACAATAATTGCCAGAGAAAAAACTGCAAATTATTACACAAAGGTTTATTATTTTTCTATACAGATCACTCGTCTGCAAAGAACACCAACCAACTTGTTACCACCAAACAACTTGAAGAAAAACATCGATCGCGTTCAGAGGATGAAAAACGTCATCTTTTGAGATTCAGACTCGAGTTTCTGATTTATCGTAAGTCCAAAAATATTTTATTATAAATAAAAAAAATTATTTATCGTATCCTTAAAATCTCGTAGGGAAAAAACGGTTTGTCCTACAGGGCTCCGCGTGGACTCTAAAAATTCTATACTATCTTAAATTGATGGAAAAACAATACCATTAATCAAAATTTTTTGATTTAGTGCGTTTTCAAAATTTCAAACCTTACTTTTCAACCCTTAGAAGTGACCTACATCAACCAAAATGTTCGGGGCACAACTAGACCCAAAATGGAGCCTACATACCAAATTTCATCACAATTGGTCAATGCTAAGTGGGGAAAGTGCCGCGTACGGCCAGCCAAATTTTTATTCGATTTTTGGATTCTAAGTACCTTGAAACGTAAACCAATAAATTTTGAGGGGGAGTTAAACAAATTTTTTTCTTGGTCGATTCCAAAGGTTCATTATTGAATATATCAAACCAAAATGGGGAACACCTAACTGAACAAACGATTTTTCCCATTTATCTCTAGCAATTATTGTTCGATTTTGATGACTCCAGCGGTAATATTTAGTTTTTCAATTCCCTAGGATGATGCACTTGGTAATGAATTTTCAAAATCCTTGAAAATGTCAAATTTAGGGACATGTTTGAGGGCCGGTAATTTTGGGAAATACTAACCCGGAACGAGCGGCCGACTGAGACCTCCTTCAAGTTCTCATTGGGAGCGAACGGTTGGTCCTACAGAGCTCTGGGTCGTCTCATTAGACTCTACAAATTTAATACTAATTTAAATTTATAAAAAACAATAGCCTTAGGTATATCAAAAATGTTTGAGCTAGGGCGTTTTCAAAATTTCAGCCCCTATTAATTGTTCAACCCTTAAGATTCACTAACGTCAATCAAATGCTTTTGGGCACAACTTGTCCCCAAATAGAGCTCATAAACAAAATCGATTCGTGGTAACTGGAAAATGCCGCATACTGGCAACACTTTTATTCGATTTTTGGATTCTACGTACCTTGAAGCGTAAAACAACAGAACTTCTCTTGCCTCTCAACCGAGTCCCTTGCAATAAGCATAACACTGATTATTTCCTCACCCACTCAAGTAAAGCAGGGTTGCACGACCCAACCCGAAAAATTGCAAGTCCCTTGAGAGTTCACCAATCCAGATAATCTCCAACCAATGGCCGCCGTCAATCATCAATCGGTTTCGTTTGTTTGGAAGTGTTCGGTCCATTTTTTCATCTTTGGGATTACGAATTGAAAGCAATTACCCATCATGAATTTTCGGTCTGTTGCCTTGTCTGAAGTATGGATGACGGACTATCGATCTCAATGTGATTGGTCCAACGGTGTTTAGTTCCACATTCTTAGGAATTAACATTGAAATATAATACGAAAAATTGACTGGTCAGAGATAGATGATAAAACTACCAATCTCGACGGTTTCAGTTGTATATCATTTGCCTCTTGGATGAGGGGATAGCCTAGAATGCAATGGTAACTCACATTCATTCTGACACATGCTTTTAGTATATTTATAGAAATAAACAAGTTTATCTCTCTTTGCGTACAGCTACATATTTCATCTATTTAACAGAAACAAAAAGCAGCAGATTGAGATAACGATAATTCATTGATAAAGGTATAGATAGTAATGTACTTTCCACGTTAAAACGTAAATTGTGGTAAAAAGTACGTACGTCACACGGTGAAAGTTATCATCCATGTTAGTTTCCATATCCCCTAGCAGCTCGATACGGAATGACGATTCTATCTCCATTATTCTAGAAACCATGCCTCGCTATGCTGAAGACTTTGAGGGACTACCTTAGAATACAGCTTTTAAATGGTGAATCCCATGACGACCTTCAACTAACATTACCCTGACCTTGAGAATTATGAGCAACGCACGGGTAATTGTCTAGCTGCACATAAGTTCAATACGAACTGCTCACTGAGCAAAATACGTGAATGGGTAGGTCTACTTAGGTACTACAAAATCAAAGCTTCACATTTTTCGATTTTTTTAATTTTCATATAAGTCAACAACTACATTCAAAAAAATATATTTACAAAAATAATATTGAATTTATCGCAATTTATAATTTTATTTTTTTACAAAATTATTTTACTGTACACAAATGGAAAATATCCCTTTTTAGCGAAAAAATACATTTAATATCTTTTCTATGCTCCATTCTTTTACTAAGCTTTTTTTCAATTCTTTGTGTAAATCTATCTACTTCACATTAATTTCAAATTTTGAAATTTTCTTTTTACACTATCAAGAACCGACAATAATAGGTTACGTGTTAAGATGTACATAGACTGTAGTAGTAAAATGTAAGAACAAGAAGATACGGTGTGTTGAAGAAAAGTGATGAAAAATGGCAAGTTCGTAATATCAATAAGGTTCTTGAGAAAAGTACGATAAGGTACACAACTTTCATTCATTATTGTTTTAAAAACTTGGCTGGAATGAGATATTTTAGTAGGCAATTATCGAAATCAACGAAATGACAATTATTAAAAAACGTTACTTACACTTTTAACGTTACTTATTTCGAATAAGTTTTCACATTGCATGCCAGAAGTTATATTAATCAGGTTTTATAAAAAGGGGTGCCATGCTTACTTGAAATCATCAGGATCAGAGAAACGTATGATCATTAGAAAAGAATGTATGGTTTCTAAAGTATGTTCAAATTCTGAGTAAATAAAAAAATCAATTACAATAGATACAACGCAATTACGTTAATTAAGTGGTATAATAAGTTTAAAGAAATTAAAAATACATAATGAAATAAGCGACTCTAGAGGGAAGTTTACAAAACGTCGAGAAAAAATAATAAATAATGCTACATCATTTTCTCTTCAGTATTGAGCATTGGATTTTCATGAACCAGTCGTTTCTATAGTTATCCTATCTTATCTACAGTACAAAACCGCTATGCAACTTTTGTTCTTTTTTATCATCAATATTCAGTTACTTTCCACGAGTTACAATTCCACGTAATAATTACATCAATGTAAGCAGTAAAAGTATGAATTAGCAGCTTCATCACAACGTCGCGTTCTAGCACCTAAAATTATGGTTGAAAGCCCTTAAAATATAGACACTCCAAATCTTTTATTCCTTTTGTTTAGCCTTTTCTTTACATTCTTAGAACATAATATCATGAAACTGCCAAGTCATTTTTGTTAAAAACAATTCACGTGTTATGCATAGAAATGCCTGTATTACAAATTATCCCTTTTATTTCCCAAAAAAATATTTTTTTTCTCCTTCCTGATTAGAATTTTCGAAACCTACTTCGTTTTTCTTACACTGAGGGAGTTTCTATGAACGAGAATTTTTTTTTCACCGTAACTTGAAAATATATTTATATCCAATATCCATGCGAAGAGAGGGTAGGTACGTTTACTTAAAAAAAAAGAAAAAAATATACACGGTTTCTAGCGTCAGAAAGCGATAATGAAACCAACATCTAAATAAAATATCAATCGGGGAATCCCGATGATATCTAAAATTTTACGTAACGATGTGGCCGTAAAGTGTATCAAATCAAAATCAAAACCAAATTATCTTAAACTACCTACCTACCAATTTATAATAAATGCACGGTATCCACCTTGCATTCGAACTTTATAAAAGTGTTTATGTATATATATTACTATGTATAGGTACATATATATTTATAACCATTTATTTTATAATTGAAAATTTACACGAAAATTTAAGTCATCTATGTATATTATCAACACATTTATCTCCCTTCTGACAATTAAATCAATATACGCTCTTCAAAAACTAAATAATTCCGTTCTCAAGAATTAAAAATATCATAAAATATATTGGTACTTAGATGAATGCACGTAAAATGTTCATGAAGTACAGGTACACAGCACTACTCAGAAAGAAGCTTCTGCAGAAGAGACGATTTCTGATCGTTCGACCGGTTAACGTCTTCCAGAGAACTCTGAAATCATAAATAATTGTTATTATCTGATTACCTACAATAATGTCAATTTCTTTTCCCATTTCATTTTTTTTTAAATTTAGATGTACAACTCTCAAAATTATCAAAAATGTTCAGGATGCGGCTCTGTAGGTGTCTAAATTTGTGGGCAGACTTGATCAAAAGGCCTTGTAACGGTTTTTTTCAGAGATTCACCCTCAGGGTAGAAAATAGTTGTACCCATTTCCCTGAGGCAGCGTATCCTCGATGTGGGAAACCACCCAGTTTAGATACTAGAGAGTTTTCGCCACGTCTTTTGTGACGACCGTCCGCGTGTAATATCCATGCAACCGTCTGAAAATGGTGACTGCGCATGCGTGACGACTTGGACGGCCAGCTCGGTCGTCTTGGACGCCGAGAAATGCCGGCTTTTGGCGGCGTTGAGGATGACGGCTTTCTTGACGACTGTACCCTTCATAACCTCACACTTTTATAACCAGTTTCAATTTACATCAGATGTAGCAGGATTTTGTGTTGTATTCGACGTTCGACTCCCGTGTTTTGGTTCTCGATTTTAGCTTTCATTTGTAGAACAGTTTTCTTCTTCCCGGGAATTATCAAGTTTTTCATCTCTCGATACAAACTACTCGTCACCAGAATTCTGTTATCTTCGATCAAGATCAAGTGAATCCATCGTATACTATTGTTGACTCTGTGCGAATTTTAAATTGTTTGAATGTCAATGAAATTTCTGAATGAATGCACCCGTTTTGGTTTATTATTTTCAATAATAAGCCTTTGGAATCGAGCAAGAAAAAAAAAATTTTAACCCCCCCTCAAAATTTGATGTTTTACGTTTCAAAGTACGTAGAATCCGAAAATCGAATAAAAAAATTTCCGTCCGTCCGCCGTACGCCGTCCGCCGTACGCGGCACTTTTCTTAGCAACACTGGACCGATTTGGTTCAAATTTGGAATATGGGCTCCATTTGGGGTCTAGTTGTGCCGCGAAGCTTTTGGTTGATGTAGGTCACTTCTAAGGGGTGAAAATTAAGGGTTGAAACTTTCAAGAGTGCCCTAGCTCGAAAACTCTCGAAATAAAGGTATCGTTTTTTTCACCAATTTTAAATAGTACAGAATTTTTAAAAATTTTTGAGACCACCCGGAGCTCTGTAGGACAAACCGTTCGGTCCCTACGAGTATTTGAAGGTTTTCCTTCGATAAAACAGAATCATGAGTGTGAATCGCAAAACAGGTCTAATCGGCGTTCAAATTTTATCTGACTAAAATGCGATCGCTGTTCATTTCTTCGATTTGTATACAGTTTTGCCTTCTGCGTAACCAGTAATCAAATTTCCATATCAAGCTTTCTATTTTTCGAATCGAGTGTGAAGCGTTTAGTTCTTTCTAATAAACTTGATTGTGAAGGTGTGAAGCCATTATAGTGTGGTAGGTAGTACCTACCAATAGTTGGTAGGTAAAAAAAAATTGGTAGGTAAAAACAATGTTTGTAGGTAAAAAACGCTGCAAATCATTGCTCACTGATCAGATCACTGATCAGCTGAGTGAGCTCCGAAGCCATTTTCAATGCTATTGAATGGAAGTGCTCTTCCAGGCGTCTCCAGCATTCGAGGATATCTTCTTCACTCCTCACATCACTGATCAGCTGAGTGAGCTCCAAAGCCATTTTCAATCCTATTGAATGGAGGTGCTCTTCCAGGCGTCTCCAGCATTCGAGGAGATCTTCTTCACTCCTCACATCACTGATCAGCTGAGTGAGCTCGAAAGCCATTTTCAATCCTATTGAATGGAAGTGCTCTTCCAGGCGTCTCCAGCATTCGAGGAGATCTTCTTCACTCTTCTGATCACTGATCAGCTGAGTGAGCTCCGAAGCCATTTTCAATCCTATTGAACGCAGGAGCTGAAATTTGAGAGGGAAGGTCAAGGGAGAATACAGATGGTGGTAGGTGCTATTGATGGAGAACCAGTGATCTATACAGAAGGATGATCTATACAGAAAATAATAAACCTTTGAGCAATGATTTGCAGCGTTTTAATTTAATGTTGTATATTATTTATTCATCAACCAACACACCTTACTACAGATCTACAATAGGTACCATTTAAGATTTCAATTGATAGTTCCGTTTGCTGTGACCATCGTACTTGTAAGTTGAATGTCAAGTTGGAAAAAGTCCTCTTACAACAGTTATGAAGTTATCTAGAGATAATTATGCTACGGACGTGTTGTTAGACAAACAAGGAACCAGGAGATAGGTAGCTCCTGCAAAATCTGTAGTTAAGTAGTTGGTATTTGAGACCCAGAAAAATGCAGTACGAACTCCGGAAAATTTAGGTTTGTGGTGTTCACTATATAGGTAACTACCCATTTAAACTAGGTGAATACGATCAAAATCATTAGTCGGTAGGTTTTTTTTATCGCAATGTTGGGTCACAAAAGGATGTAAATAGGTATCCAAGAAGTAATAGATTTGTTCAATACGGCGAATGGCCGAACATTCCAAATTTCATTCTGAAAAACTTATTTCGAGACCCCAATAGTCTGTATTAGCTGTTCGCTATCGGCCATTTTCGAGTGACTTCGCAGGTCGGTAGCTATTTAGCGTGACTTTCAGAGTCCGCACCTTGTTTTGTGACGACTCGAAATCCACCAAAAAAATTTAGCATCTGTGTCTACTTGCCCCATCTGTCTCGAGTCGTCACGATTTCAAGTCGTCGCACCTGACGTGGCGAAAACTCTCTATTATATCTATCATAGTCTTAGTAGAGACTGAAACGCCGCTTCCCGACAATATGGATGCGAAGAAGGTGTGGTGTCAAATTTGCAAGAAGTGGTGACACGATGTAAAACCACTGAGCTTGCAGCCAGCAAGCAGCTTTTGACATCACCACCCAGTAGGCAGCAGAGGACCATTCGGAGGACTAGGTAGGCATCACAATGGCTCAGCACCCTCCCACTTGCAGCAGACAACTTCGATTTGTCGTCTTCCGAATTGCCAGTAAGGTGAGGCGGATGCTGGATATGTCCCATGGACATGAACCACGCCCTCAATTGCTACGGGAGACCTGATCAAACACACGACCTCGTTCTAGACGAATGCGCCAAGATAGCAAGCCTCGCATGGAACGGTGTTGTCACAGAACCGGTTCATCGTAAAAGCGCTGATGGCAGCCCCGGCCTGGCAGCAGTCATGAAGGTTCATGGTGTGTGGGTTCCTGCGTTTTCTGATACATGCGTTGTTAACGCTGACGCAGTTTCTTACACTTCCACGGACTGGCCTACCATCTCTCGGCATGATGCCCAAACCAAACACGCAAAATACGACAGAATAGCCAAAGATCTGAGAGGGTCTTTCACGCCACTCGTAATTTCACGCGAAGGAGCACTACAAGCCTTCAAAAAATGGTCCAAATCCTACGCCCAAGTGATGATGTGGGCTCGAGTGAAAACTCAATTCTCCGTCCATCGAGGGGATTCCATGAGGCTAAGAGGCCCAAGGAAACATGGGCTTGGACTGGCGGACGGAGCAGCGATCTGGCTCCCAGAACATTAACGCCTACACATGCACGCGAAAAAAAAACCCTTTGGCATAAATCAATTTGAACTTTTGGCAACAAGATTAGAACTTTTGGCAAATCCCTTATGTTTCGACAACTATTGGAGTCCTTGTTCAACCTTTTAGTTTATTATTTTCAAAAATGAACAATTGGAATCGAGCAGGAAAAAAATTTAACCCCCCTCAAAATTTGATGGTTTACGTTTCAAACTACGTAGAATCCGAAAATCGAATAAAAAATTGCCTTCATTGCTAAGGACGCAAAAGTCAGTACAGCGATAGCATTTTGGTCAACTAAAATTTGAACGGAGATTAGGCCTCTTTTGCGATTCGCACTCGTGTTTCTGATTTATCGTAAGTCCACCCCTTAAATTTCATAGGGACCGAACGGTGGTCTCATTCTACTCTTAAAATTCAATACGTTTTTTAAATAATTTTTTGATATAAAGTATTGTTTTTTCATTTAATTTAAATTAATGGAAAAACAATACCTTTATATCAAAAAATGTTCAGCTAGGGCGTTTTGAAAATTTCAGCACTTAGAAGTGACTGGCATCAACCAAAAGCTTCAGGGCACAACTAGAGCATAAAGGGAGCACATACACCAAGTTTCATCAAAATCGTACGATGGACGGATGACAAAATTTGTATTCGATTTTTGGATTCTACGTACCTTGACACGTAAACCAACAAATTTTGAGGGAGGTTAAACAAATTTTTTCTTGGTCGATTCCAAAGGTTCATTAATGAAAATAATAAACTACAAATCACTCACGTAGGGTGTAGGCACCAGTCGCATATACTCGAACCTACCCAGTATCATACACTTTCATCTTCAAATCCAAAAGATAAAAGTTCTTGATGACGTAGTTAGAATTTTCTAAGCTCAAAACATTTGTGTACTTCCATAGTTGATCTGAAAAGAAGAAAGGGGCGTTTTGCGTTCTGGTTTCTGAGGTGAAGGAAGGGACCCCAGTAGTCAGCACTCAATTCCTGTCGTGTCCTTGCAAGTATAGTAAAAGGTGAGTCCTCTTCTTGTATTTTCACACAAATTTTGTCTTTCCCCACACAATTTTTGATTTCCGCGCAAGTGTATGATACTGGTTCCGAAGGGTGAATGACACCGGTGTCAAATTTTTGCCATTTATGAAACCGGGGAAAAAAAGAGTTCTCGAAAATCATTCATCGTAGCTGAAAGAAACCATACATTTATTTCTCTCGGTTTTTCAGCGTTCTTAAACAGTCATTCTAGCTATTTCGACCCCTGTGCTATTTGTAGGATGTAATCTGGCCTAGATATTGAGCAAAAACGAGAAATTTTCCGTGTATTTTTACGTGTATGATACTGGTACTACCACCCTACTAGCACTAAACAATCATAAAAGCTGCATAATTTCTTACTCTTGACTGCAGGGAAGCCGATTGAGGACTGCTCGCCCCCATTTCAGACATGTTATTCCACATCTTTTGACTCTCTCCAACACCTGCACAAAAACGTTCCGAATGGACCAATTTAAGACAGGAAACAAAAACTAGAAACCAACAGTTTAATGCAAAACTACATTTTTCAGTAATATTAATTAATTTGGTACGTACCTACCTACCAAATAAACATGTCTTTCTTATTTGATTTCTCTTTACTGAGACTTAGATGAAAGTCTGAGTAAATTGAGGGATTGAGAAAAATTGAATACTCGGATTTCAAGAGTTTGATATACTCTACCACTTGCTCCAGAACTCTCTCCATTTCATTTACTATTTACATATAGACTGAATACTCAAAAGATACCAGAATCCAAGATTCATGGAGTCGTGATGATCGTTTTGGCCAGGAACCCGAACTAATCCATCGAATCAGGAACTTTCCTCGAAATTCTGGACGTTTAGCAACCGAAACAACGAGATACGCAGAGTCCCAGACCGCATTTTTGGAAGACTAGTTAGTAGGATGGTGCCCATAAGTGAGCGACATGTCTGGGTACTAGAGAAGGGCGAATTCTTATTCATAAATACGATTATGAATACAAATCATATCTGCGACTTTATGATTATGAATACGAATACAGGTATGAATATGAATACAAATACAATCGTATTCACACTTTGAATACGATTTTCCCCCGTATTCGTATTTTGAATACGAGTTAAAGATTTTTTCTATGATTTCCTCAAAAATCTAATTTTTTTAACGATTTTTCCTGAAAATCATACTTTTTTTATGATTTTCTCCGGAACTCTGGACATATTTATAACCTAAAATTGTCAAAATAATCAATCAAAATCAGAATCGAATGAGACCAACCCCAGGTCGATACGTATAGAAACTACGACGAAATGTCCGGTAAAAATCATAATTTTTCAATGATTTCCAGTGGTAATCGTAAAAAAAAAATACGATTTTCTGCTGGGTCTCATTCTATTCTGCGTGAAAAATCCTATAAGAATAGGTAAGAGTTTCGAATTTTTATTAATTATTATGGCCATTTTAGGGAATAAATACGACCAAAATTGCGGTAAAAATCATAATTTTTCCACGATTTTCAGTGCAAATTGTAAAAAAAAAATACGATTTTCAGCGGAAATGTCGTCGTAGTTTCTATACGGTTGGTCGTAGCGACCTGGGGTTGGTCTAATTCGATTCTGCGTGAAACATCCTATAAGAATTTAAGAGCGTTTCGAATTTCGATTGATTATTTTGACAATGTTAGGTTATAAATATGTCCAAAGTTCCGGAGAAAATCATAAAAAAAAGTATGATTTTCAGGGAAAATCGTTAAAAAAATTCGATGTTTTGGGAAATCATAGTGTAACTAAACTCGTATTCAAAATACGAATACGGGGGAAAATCGTATTCAAAGTGTGATTACGATTGTATTTGTATTCATATTCATATTCATACCTGTATTCGTATTCATAATCATAAAGTCGTAAATATGATTTGTATTCATAATCGAATTTATGTATAAGAATTCGCCCATCTCTGCTGGGTACATCGATGTATCATTTCTACAGTTAATGAAATGAAGAGTTTACTAGCTATTTTTGCTATCCAAAAATTGAGCAGAAAGTAATATTCTTATAAAATTATGCCTCAGAACTAAATTGTGCTTAAAAAGTAAATCTGAAAAAGTATAGTGATTCCCGAATGAAGAAAAAGTTGTCAAGTTTGATGGGCGGCAGGGCAACCTCGAGATTACATGTAAAAATGATCGTAGTATTACAGGGTGTCCAGCGATTTTCCGAAAAAAATGCCCTGAGTTTTCCAGGGTCAATTTCCGACTTTTTCCAGGGTTCTAAATGAATTACAATATAAATAAATGTAACCATAATTTCTCCAAATTCAAGTTTTTAAGGACATATAGGAATAAAAAAAACCAAGTGGGTGGGGCATAAAGTTTCTCCGTTTCCACAACCCGATTGTATAGATGATCCGAAGCATTGCAGCTAATCTCAAAACATCAATCTCCAAGTACCTATCAGTCCGGGGCGATGGTTTTTATAGGGGACCATCTAAAACCCAATCCGCATGATCCATCGCATGATGAAATTTCATAGAAATATACGATGGAAACTGAAGAAGTTACAAGCAGTCAGAGGGGGATTATTTTCATAGGGGACCATCTGTAACCCAATTCGCCCTGAATATTCCACCAAAAATGAAGAATAACTTCGAATAGTTTTGCCCATTACAAGGATTTCATGACAGACAAATTTCGATTGTTTAAAAAGTCGAGAATGAACGTTAAAATCATCAAAACTTGTAAGTTTGCTCGAGAGAAACGACCACTTCAAAGACAGGGGTTTTTTCCCAGGGTTTTTCCGAAAAAAAAAGAAATTCCCAGAGTTTTCCAGTAGAGTAAAATTCTTTGAGAATTCCCGGTTTTCCAGGTCACTGGACACCCTGTATTATTATGGGGCAGTGTGAAACATGATTTTCTAGAGGGATAGTTTTCCAAACAGCAACACTATTGAGATGAGTCGTGATAATGTTGACGAAGTTTCGTTTTTTCGCGCGAACATCGGGGAACCAATACACCTAAGTGAAAAAAGATATCCAAATTCAACAAAATAATGTGTTAAATTATTAAATTTAAACCGTCCATTTTAACTTTCAGGGAGGATTACATGTTCTTTCTGCAAAGGAAAGTAGCTTTGCTTCACTTTTGATCAGCTCACAGCCGTCTATTTTAAATTTTAGAGGGGATTAGAAGTTCTTTTAGCTAAAGATGAAAGCTTTGCTCTACTTTTGGTCGCCCTAAACAGTCTATTTTAAATTTCAGAGTGGATTAGAAGTTCTTTTAGCTAGCTTTTGCTCTACTTTTGGTCTACTTTGGTCGCCTTAAACATTCTATTTTAAATTTCAGAGTGGATTAGAAGTTCTTTTAGCTAAAGATGAAAGCTTTGCTCTACTTTTGGTCGCTCTAAACAGTCTATTTTAAATTTCATAGGGGATTAGAGGTCCATTGACCGACTTCAACAGCGCCGAAGGCGCATAAAGGAAGGAGGTATACAGTTTGGTGTCATGGGAGGGCTATTTTTGTTGTTTTTATTTTCAAAGGATGAAAGCTTTGCTCTACTTTTGATCTCCCTTAAACAGTCTATTTTAAATTTCAGAGTGGATTAGAATTTCTTTTAGCCAAGGATGAAAGCTTTGCTCTACTTTTGGTCGCCCTAAACAGTCTATTTTAAATTTCAGAGGGGATTAGAAGTTCTTTTAGCTGAAGATGAAAGCTTTGCTCTACTTTTGATCGCCCTAAACAGTCTATTTTAAATTTCAGAGGGGATTAGACGTTCTTTTAGCCAAAGATGAAAGCTTTGTTCTACTTTTGGTCGCTCTAAACAGTCTATTTTAAATTTCATGGGGGATTAGATGTCCATTGACCGACTTCAACAGCGCCAAAGGCGCATGAAGGAAGGAGGTATACAGTTTGGTGTGTCATGGGAGGGCTATTTTTTTATTGTTTTTATTTGCAAAGGATGGAAGCTTTGTTCTACTTTTGATCGCCCTTAAACAGTCTATTTAAAATTTCACAGTGTATTAAATGTTCTTTTAGCTAAAGATGAAAGCTTTGCTCTACTTTTGGTCGCCCTAAAGTCTATTTTACATCTCAAATGGGATTAGACTTCTTTTTGCAAAGGATGAAAGCTTTGTTCTACTTTTGATCAGCTCTCAACTCCTCCGTTCTCTGTTTGTTCCTTTGCACTAGCCAGTTATTTGTCCAGTTCGTCACAATTTCCAAGACCACGCAGGATCCTTTGCAAGACAAATTATTCGCGCTTAAAAAAATTTACGTAATAGTAGCATTTCGAGTATTTGGAAAACTCCTCACTAATTACGGTAGTTGGGTATTCTTGTAATCGTAGACTAAGTAGGTCCCTTCACACCAAATAAAATAATGACAACTAGTGGCGGTAGTTTTCATGCCTCGAATCAAAGGTACTGTACCTTGTGGCTGTAGCTCGATAGCGAATCCAAGCGTATCAATGTGGTGAGGAGAAAGACCAACTTGCTGAGCTTGCTGACTCCCACCGCCAGCACCTCTCAATCCTGCGCCTCCACTTCCCGTCCGCGCTCCAACCATCGCTCGAATTTCGTGTTTTACATATTCGGTCATACCGTTGTTACCTCCTAATAGAAGAAAAACAATTTATAAGTCGAGGGAAATGTAAGAAAAACGAACTATCCACAATTCAACCATCAGAATTATATCCAAAATAGGCAAAATGTAATTATGGTTTTTTTTAAAACCCATATTGGAGATTGGTAACTGATCAAATACGTTACAGGAAAATTAAAAAAAAATAGTTACAATGATTTTTTTGTTCTAAGATTGCAAATTTGCCAACAACTAGGTATTTGAATATACCCGTTTAGGTATTCACAGTAAAATTTTGTTTTTTTAGGTTTGAAACGATTATTACCTAAGATTATTTCCAAATTTACGTTAAGGTCATTTGAATTAGGTTTACCAATTCAGAGCATTGAGCAAGTTCTTCTTATACTGATGTAGGATCAATTGTATCTATACTTTTAGGAAGTTCTACGGGTTTTTCATGATTTTTCATTTTAGAACCTCAGCTTAGGTAAACTAGAGTTGGTATTTGAGACAAACAATTAATCATTTATAACGCTGAAAGTACTAGCGCATGAAATGCAGTGAAATGAACTTGAAAAAATAAACAACTGAATGCGGCGAGTCCCATAAATTAAACACGGGTAATATAACATAAACTAGAACAATCGTGGTTTCATGTTTGTACGAGTAGAACAAGGGTTAGTCACACACAGTAAGCAAGTGCACTGATTATACCAATGAACGGCGTAAGATGCTCAAAGCACAAGCCAAGACCCAAAATTGAGCCAACATACACAGAATAAGGGAAGGATTAAGCATGCAATAGAGATTAAACACAAGAGAGAAAGGTTGCCAAGAAAAAGTACAGGAAGAAACCGATGAACAATCACATAAATAAGTGCATACATTGAAAGAGCTTCTGGGACGTCACGGAAGTGAGTCAAGGAAACTCCTCTCAACATAATAAATGTCACAATAGCTTCCAAGGTATACCTCATAGACCACAATAATTATAACATGAACATGACAAAACTTATAAGCAAAACACTTGTACAGTAGCAGATCACCCCAAAAGCTGTGGTTATCTCCCTTGTGAACAATGTCAGGTAGGTATATTATAAATGTGCGCTGCAAAACATTAGTCAATAAAAAAAAGAATAAAAAGTATAATATTGTAAAAAATAATAAATAAAACATTTATTAACAAACACAAATGCAAAAGACATATAAATGAGTTTCGTGGATGAGGCGTCTTGATTCGAGTGCACCAGTTGTTACACACATATAAGGAGACTTGGCCACAAGGATTTACAAGGGATCGAGGATGAACAAACTCAAAGTATTTGGACAGAGCTAGCAGGTATGATGAAGTGGTCTTGGATTCGAGGTAGAGCGTTCGTTGTTCCAAAATCGTCAAAATTTAGATAACGTTTGATTTCAATACCAGGTTTCTAAACCACTACAACTTACATATGTTAATGAACAATATGATAATCAAGAGCGATACAATGAGTTTGTTGATGGTACGAGGAGATCACCACCAACACATAAATTAGGCGCAGTGAGTATTTGCAACATATAACGTCCTGACAACACTGACTGGTTGTGACAGAGGAATGACGGTCCTGAAGGAGAGCATGCTAGGGAGGACTCCTGACTCATGGACAACAAAGTAAAAATTTGAAGCCTGATGGGTAAATTTATATAAACCGTAGTTTGACAGTAAATTTTGACAATCAGTTTAGAATGGGGTATTTCAGTCAATTTTTTTAATTTTTTTTTTTTTTTCAAAAGAGTAAGGCTCAGGAATAACGGTAATCGGGTCTGTTCGTCGAGAAAATGTTTTTAAAAAATCAGAGAAGCTAAGGAAAGTTGAAGATTTGAATGGTGTGACGTAGCTAGCCAACTGTCTTTGAAAAAAGTATCCATGCACGGAGAAGAGGTGAAACCCTTGGAGGACCTCTTGGATACTACAAAATACTACTCACACTCGCGCGCGGCATAAGTGTGTTAAGGGAGGCCCGCCTTTTTTTTAAACGTGTGATCTCTTTAATTAATTTTTCTACCACATGTTATAGTATCATTGGGCTTAAAGTTGGAGTACATAGGTTTTTAAGGGTGCTGAATCCAAATTTGAGGTCAAAAACCTGAATTTCCGACCCACCGAAATACCCCATTATATTCTCCTTTTGCGGATATCTATGATTTTACACAACTTGGACGTACATGACCTAGCATACAAAGTTTATTGGTCATAAGAGTATTTTTGTTCTTCTCGTGTTGTTATACGAAAACGTGAAAGCAGACAGCTGAGCGAGCAAGCTTCCACGGAGGGTTTTTCATTGATGAAAAGAACACGTCATGACGGACCAATGAGCGCGTAGCATTCGCTTTTCGTCAACGAAAACTTCTTCTCGGGAAACGACAAAAGCTGTTTCAGACGTTATGAAAAGGCCTTTCTCGTGTCAGAAAGCGTTCCACAGAACGAAAATTTTTTTCGTAACTACGAGAAGAGAAATACGGGAAGTACAGAACACTCTAACGACTAGGGGGTATGTACGAGTACGAATGCACTTTTAGGTAATATTACCGACTACATCTTACACATAAGGTTGTATAGAAAATTGGCATCGCTAATAACACCAAAATACGAGATCAACAGGGGGGAATCACACTCATGAGTCAGGAATAGGTTGAGGTTAGACCAAAGGGTATATTGCAAGGACGTGTTTAATGCTGTGTCTGTGTCGAGACGCGCTAGGCTATGGTGTCGGAGGGTGGGAGATGTGTTGTTTCCGTGTATCCGGATGGCAGGAGGGCGGGAAACTTACCCGTAGGGTGTTGTCTGTAGCCATCGGGGTATCCCTGGCCAGGATAACCCTGGTCCGTGGGGTGTGGTTGGTAAATGAGAGGATGTTGGGGGTGTTGATGGGTCACATGGGGGGGATGGTAGTGGTGGTGGTAAGGGACCTGCTCCTTGTACATCCGGCCGCATCCGCTGCCTCCTATCGGACCTCCTGTAACCAATGAAAACGTCTCCAGCGTCTTTTTTGTTTGTCTCATATTGCCTGTTTCCCTTTTAAAATTCTCACTTCAATGTTCTCGTCCAGTCTGCAATAGGCCACTGCTTTGCCAAATTATATTGTTTCTTCCAAATTTCTATTAATTTCCACACATCTGTTACAAACTACACACAACAGTATGAGTAGATAAGCCTCATCGAGATAATAATAAATAGAAACAGCGTGAGGCTCTTATGGCAGCGTTGAGAAGACCCCAAGAACTCTCATTCTCCCTGAAAATCACTGCTTTTGAGGATTTCGCAATAGGGTATGCGCCTGGGTATGAAAAACTGTTTATTGTTATTTTTAATCTAAGGTAGACCTCATTCTGAGAATTTTGGTACCAACCGCGACCTTCTACTTCTAGCGTGTGTAAATCTTTTCCTATGAATTTTTAAAGTTTCGACCGTTTATGACGTCACAGTAGGCTGGGGGGTCCCGCCCAGGCGAGAGGGGCGCGTGACGTCATAAACGGTCGAAACTTTGAAAAATCATAGAAACAAATCGACTCACTCTAGAAGGTCGCGGTTCGTGCCAAAATTCTCAGGATGTAGTCTACTTTCGATTAAAAATCTAAAAAAAAATCAAGGCGCACCCCCCATTGAAAGTTTTTCATCTTGTACTCACCGATATGAACTTTCGCAATAGGGTGTGCGCCTGGGTATGAAAAACTGTTTATTGTTATTTTTAATCTAAGGTAGAGAATTTTGGTACCAACCGCGACCTTCTAGCGTGTGTAAATCTTTTCCAATGAATTTTTAAAGTTTCGACCGTTTATGATGTCACAGTGGGCAGGGGGGTCCCGCCCAGGCGAGAGGGGCGCGTGATGTCATAAACGGTCGAAACTTTGAAAAATCATAGAAGCAGATCCACTCACGCTAGATGGTCGCGGTCGGTGCCAAAATTCTCAGGATGTAGTCTACTTTCGATTAAAATTCTAAAAAAAATCAAGGCGCACCCCCCATTGGGCGCAGTCTTGGCCCAATCAAAGAGAGCAGCTTGTAAAACCTCTCTGGATAGCAGGGTTCCTCTCCCACTGGCGAAGACACAACCACTACATCCATCCTACTGAGTCCTCATGCTCCCTCTACTTAATCTTATCTCGATGGCATACCAACATTCAACTATATAACTTTTTCTTACTACGCCCGTTCTTCTTAAATTGATGAAGACAAAATATGAATACATCGAAAATTCGTTATAAAAAGATACATATGAAAATTTTCCTTAAATGACTAGTTACAAAAATACCCTAAAACTTCGATAATCAGAAAATGACGGAGGATCATTATTCATCAATGTACACTCCATACGCCATAAATATGCAACCTAAAAGTGGCTGTCATCATCCAAGAAAGAAAGAGTGAGAGAGATTTTCTTCAAGATGAAGGAAATATGACGAGCGGGGTTCAAGATGGTTCAAATGTGCAAAACTTATATAAGTCATGGCAAAAGTCTATGCCAGCTATCTGAAGAGTAGAAACACATCTATGATTGAAAGACGTTAATGAGACCATGCCATAAACTGTGGAGAAACTAGAGCGCAGTTCTTTTGAATACTAATAATGGGTTTCTATGCAAAAATACTAATGCAAATCTATTTGATCAAGGCGAAAGGAGAGGGTGGCTATTCAGAGAGGTGAATAAAGAAATGTCAAAATGGGGAATCAGCAACCATAATCTCTTATTGTTTTAGGTTGAAACATGCGGCAAAATTCATGCTAATATCAGGATTTCAAAACTTCACTTCTAGGATGAATATAAGTTCAAAGTCCTAATTCTACGAAAGTACGAAATAGTTGCTTTTTGTTCAGCAGGAAGATTTTAATAGTATTAGTTTTTGAAAAAAATTGAAAACCAGGAAACCAACACCAGAAATAACTGATACGTCTAGATAGCTGTTCTAACGGGATGTCATAGCGCTCCTCGATTAAAGAAGTAAGTCTACCGCTTGGCCCAAATTTCATACGAATTTAAATATTCTCCAGTCACTGATGGAGATTTGAATCAATAAATATTTGGTACAGTTTCAAACAAAACTTAAGGTTTTCATTACGTATACTTCAACTACAGAAAACGAAAATCATACGTATAAGTGCTAAACGATTCCAAAACAGTTGAACGAAAGTATGAAATATTCTTTGATACTTGAAGTAGGTACATCTATAATAAATGAAATAAGTTAGTCGTGGTTTTTAAACTAGGAATTATAATTCTTTTTATTAAACAATTAGAGATATTCAGGTTGGTTTAAAGTTTTCAAGATTAGCTCGCAGGTACCTACTTCGATCAACATTAACACGGTCGCACGTTGTAAAATAATGATGTTATTGTAAATACGTACCTACTCGAGTTGGTAGAATCTATTAAGTTTCATAGTACAGAAATACAGAATGAAGGACAATCTGAATAGTTCATTTACAACTTTCGAGTTATTTGGTGACTAGACAGGGCGAGAGTTTAATTTCAATAGGAAGAAAAGTATGACCACCTACTAAAGATTCCATCCAAACACCGTAGGTATGTTTTAGAATCGTTCAGAGCAGCTAGAGCTAGCAAAGCAGGTAGGTTAAGAATTAGGCATATTAATGATCTCTAAACGCACCTGGAAGATGAGTGGTTGCTTGAGGAACAACTGACTGGTGGGTTGGTCCAGAGAGAGACCTTTGGATTCTAAAGGATTGGTAGTTGGTGGCGCTTCCTGCTGCCGTGGGCGACAGTTCAGGTGGAAAAGGACTATGCCGCGACCCCGGACTGGTGAGAGATCGGACGGGAGGCAAACCAACTCGGCCGCCATTACCTGCTACAGAGGTGGGAGGCGTTCCACCCCCAGCACCAGGCGGGGTCCCAGGGTTGAAGTTTCGTGCCCCGCTGGAGTTATAATTTCCTCCCTGTAAATAACCGTCATTAGAACCTTGTATCCACCTCTTGATTTCATCAATAGAATGAACTATACAGGGTGTAAGCCTAACTGGTCTGCCATACAGTACCAGTCGATTCTACAACTAATTTACAACAAAAAATGTCTCTTAGCAATTTTTTTTTAAACCCTTTGTTTTCGAGCTATTTTAACTTTAAACTTTGTTTTCGTGATTTTGACCTTATGTCATTAAATCGATCCTAACTCCTTTAATTTGCTGTGTAAATTACAATTTGAGGATACCGTTGGAAAGAGCATTAAATTTTCTATCGGATAGATGCCTTAACTTTTTTTTGAGTCAAGGTTTGAGACATGAAAACGTCCTCTAAAAAGAAATTTTCACGTAATTTTGGAAACCTTGCATTTTTTCAATCTCAAATTGATCTACGAGAACCCATACTTTTTCAAGATGCAAGAACTGTAAAAACTGCGCCAGAATCTCAGCTTTCCAATGGTATAATCAAAACATATTCTACAACCTAATTTAGGAGTGAAATTTGTGTTTGAACGCGGAAAAACGTGCATTTTTTCAACGAAATCAGCGCTCTGGCCTCCTGTTTCCGGAGGTCTCGCGGTCTACTGCGGCGCCGACTCACCCACTGCTATCGTCCGAGCCCTCAGATCGACTAGGCGGAGCGCCGATTTCGTTCGAGAAATGCACGTTTTTCCGCATTCAAACACGAATGTCTCCCCTAAATTCGGTTGTAGAATATGTTTTGATTATACCATTGGAAAGCTGAGATTCTGGCGCAGTTTTTACTGTTCTTGCATCTTGAAAAAGTATGGGTTCTCGTAGTTCAATTTGAGATTGAAAAAATGCGAGGTTTCCGAAATTACGTAAAATTTTCTTTTTAGTGGACGTTTTCATGTCTCAAACCTTGACTCAAAAAAAGTTAAGGCATCTATCCGATAGGAAATTTAATGCTCTTTCCAACGGTATCTTCAAATTGTAATTTACATAGCAAATTAAAGGAGTTATGACCGATTTAATGACATAAGGTCAAAATCACGAGAAAAAAGTTTAAAGTTAAAATAACTCGAAAACGAAGGGTTTAAAAAAAAATTGCCAAGGGACATTTTTTGTTGCAAATTAGTTGTAGAATCGACTGGTACCGTATGGCAGATCAGTTAGGCTTACACCCTGTATATCACACAAATAAAACTCACCGTGAGCTGGGCGTTGAGCATAGGGTTTTGTTGTTGTTGAATTGAGATCCTATTGGCTTGCTGTTGGGACCAAGAAGTACTCTGGGTTTGAACATAACCAGCCGATTGTCCCTGAAATCCGAAAGTCGACAAGATGAAATAACGTCGGCGATTATTACTTACTTAGGTGTAGCAAGATATAGACTAAAAAATAAGATAAAAATTGAAGTTAACCTGTGATAGCCGAGGGGAAAGTTGGGCCTGCTGGAAATTCTGCAGTGAACTAGGACTCATTCGAGCCTGCTGAGCTCCCTGTGAATTTACCCCTTGCCCACTCTGGTTAGGAGTTGTAGAACCTCCACTCCCCCCACTTCCTTGGAAAGTATTCATACCACCACTGAAAAATGGCAAACCATAATTATGAACAGTATTACGGCAAGGAAATAAGTAAGATGTCCTAATCCGTATTTGACGAATAAATTTTAATGAGCAACTTACATTATTGAACCTGCGTCATTGAATCATAAATTGTATTGAATACTAGTTATAGAACTTACTTGACGGGAGAGAAAGGTTGAGGTGAAAATGGTTGCCTTTGACCAGGTGATATCTGCGAACTCCCAGAACCGATCATGTTAGGCGTACTGGACCCAGAACCACTGTAGCTTCCCACTGGCGACAACTGAGAATCAGGGACACTCGCTGACCTCTGTAGTGTACAAATGGAAATAATTAGTAAGCCTTACTATGAAAAATAAACGATAGGTGTTCTGAATATTTTATGCATCTTGCTTGATTACACTTGTGAGCAGTAGAATATAAGTTAAAGAAAACAGATCGGGAAAATGTCATTACCTGAAGGGAAACATTGGGTGCAACGGTGTTATTCATAAGAGAATCAATGTTATGGATTCCAGATTGATCTCCTGACGTGGCAGCAGAGTTTGATGGTATTAGAAGCTGTTGTTGCTGCTGCAACTGCAACAACCTCTGCTTGGTTTGTTGCTGCTGCAAAAGTTTAGTTCGTTGCACCTGCTGCTGTTGCATCAGTAATTGTTGTTGCTAAAAAATATCAAGGTGAATAATGAAAACAACACTTTCAGAAAAAAACACTCGATATATCGAGAATAGAATGAGTCGTTGAGATGGCACTGATACAATTGTGGGCAAAAGGCAAACTGTTATGAATAGGTGTACCTGAGGTCCTAAGTTGTACTGTCCTTGCCTCAAACCAGTAGAAATCGCCAACCTTTGCCTGTTTTGCTGATACAAAGGTGGAGGTGGAAACTGCTGCTGTCCTTGAACGGAGGTTACCTGTGGAAAGAATAGTATATTGAGAACATAATATGTATTAGCATATATATTATATATTGAAGTTATGCTGCGGCCAATGATCCAATGGTAACGTAATCAAAATCTTCTCCCGAAAGATCCACAGATCAGACTAAACTTGGTGGCTCACCTGAGAAACGGTATAAACGGGGGTTTTTTGTTGCAACGTTTCGCATTGCATGAGTGACTTTTGAATAGCATTTATAGCCATCCGCTCATTGATTTTTTCAACCGTGAGATGATCCTGCTGGAATGGACTTCCTCCCAAAATTCCTTGAGAATTAGCTTCAATGGAATTTATTATGTTAGCCAGAGCTGGGGAATCTGTAAAAAAAAAAACGGTTAAGTGATCGCTACATGTGGTACCTACAACAAACTGATGTTTTCAAGTGAGTAAAATCAATCATAATAAATTATTATCACAATTATTTTCCGCATGTAACTCACCTTCTGGAGCTATTTCTATCACTTGATCCAACAGAAGAGAAAGATAAGGGTCAGAGGAGTCTTCACCGTACCGGACGTAGTCAGGAGAAGAGACGGACTGATGGGCCGACCCGGTCCCATGTCGTCCAACTCCCTGACCTCCAGCACCCTGAGGAGAATGGGGTATCGCACCACCTTGTTGTACGTTACAGCCCGACCAAGTATCTGTACAGGAGACACAGTATTAGTCATAAATGCACAAGGTTAGAGATGATTTTCATGTCATTTCAATATCGAACTCAGTATACACGCATATACAAGTAAAGGACAAAATCAATTTATTGACACATCCGGAAGATTCAAGTGAAGGTAACAACTCACTTTGGGGATTATTTTTAATAACTCGTGGTAACTTGTCCTGGGGTGTGGCAGAAATGACGCTGGCAGGTACAGGAGGGATAGTAGTAGGAGTGGATGGAGGATTCGCCAGTAACGATGCCAACATTCGATTCTTCTCCCAGAGTTTAGAGTTGACTGAGGAGGAAGAAACAGGAGCAGACGAGGGCACCTACAAAGAAATTTTACAAGTGATTAGAGAACGGATTTCCTTAAAATATCTCTAGAAAATTTAAGAATCTCATAGAATTTAAAGTAGGCTTCAATCTTGACCCTTATAACGCATTGGGATTGAAATGAACTGGAGTAGGTTTTTAGCAGACAACTCACGCGTGTGAGGGAAACCCGGAAACTCTTGCTAGTTTAGCAGAGAAGACAATTTCCATGGAAATGGATATCACGACATCCCTGAGAGGTCAGCTAAAATTTTCTAGTGAAAAAATACCACGTCAACTATTGATGAGTCTTACCGTATCCAAAAGAGAATTGGCTGGTCGTTTGGCAGGGTTTGGACCGTCGTCACCGCCTTGCGGGGTGTTCCCACCGCTTCCCATTCCCTGGTTGTCTTCAGAGCTTGGCCGCTTCGTACCACGTCTGATGGTCTCGGCCTGCGATGTCGTCAGAGAGCCAAGCCCTAGGTTGTTGAGAAGAAGGTCGTCACTCGCACCACCCTGCAATACCCAAGAAGAATATTTTCCTCCATTATGATCATCGTTAATTCCAAGATCAGACAAAATCTGAATTTAAGCATTTTTATTTAAAAAAGGATGGTCATTATGATTAAATAATGATATATTGATGAAAAGCACTTTAAAAACACAAAGGATCTCTTGAGAATAAAACCGAACTCGTTAATTATTACATCGTATAAGTAGGTAAACAATGTGTACCTTCTGCTCCATATCTTCGTCATCATTTTTATTCAACAGCTGAAAAAGAGAAGTTACCAAAATTAAAAACCAGAATAATGAACCTTGTGTTAGACCTAACTTAGGACAGTACTTCCCCTATGCATTGTAATATAGTGAATGCATTCCTGGAGATTGATGTTTTTAAAGTAATTTTTTAACCCAATGTATCCCAACTGAAGGTCTCAGCTTGATCCTGTATTCCGATTATCTGGGGCTCAGCCAATCAGATTGATCCTGCGTCTGATTGACTAAGCCCAAGCTGTGAGGCATATCCATGTCAAAACACTTAACATTGAGGTTGCATTGTCTGTCTTCAGCATACAAGTAAGAAAAAATATCATAGTTACTAGAAAGAAATTATTATTTTACGGTATGAGTTCTTTGAAACCTGGACAAACTTTTTCCTAGATCACCCAATCTTAAATGAATAAGCTTGTAATTTATGAATGGTTCTCAATGAAGATTTTGTCTAATTGTCTAGTGAAGTGAAGAAAATAACGTACCTGAAGCAGCATGTTGTTCTTAGGTTTGTTGTGAGGCGACTGATCTGGGTGGTGACCCGATCCCTGTTGGTCTTCCTCCTTTTCATTGAGGATTTTGGTGAGGAGGCTGTACTTGTTTTTCTCACCAGGATGTTCCTGAGAGCTATTGCCCCCGCCACCAGCCCCAGATTCAGAGTCTGTAGATTCCCTCTTTATCGCTCCAATGCCTTCGGTCAGGAGGTTCCTCAGCCGGCAAGGGTTGCTGCTCCCTTGAGCTTCATTCGACTCCTTATCGTCCATATATGACGGAGAGAAGGGCATGTTGGAGTTAGAGTAGGATGGCGTGGCGGGGGCGGGTGCTAATGGACTAGAGGCTGATGTCAAGGAAGCTCGGGATTCTGATCGCTCCCAACCTCCTCGTTCGGCCAATCCCGTTCCTATCCGCTCGCCCATATCGGGCCAAGTAGTCGAAGGAAATAGGTCCGCAAAACTGTAACAACATAGAAAGATTAAGTTTAATGATTTTTATTCAATTTTTACTTACAAGAAATAAGAAAGGAAGCGATTGAAACAGACCAATTGCAATTTTAAATAACTTGTTTTGAAAAAGGACTTTTTCAAACTAGATTTCTCGAGTATGAAAGAGTAAATAGATCAAATACACTTTGGAGTTGAATCCAAAGTGGTTCAAATAGTTATTTTTATATTCCAATAAACTATTAAAAACGAGAAAGATCATTTACAAGCAAACTAGTAACAGTGAGATTGCACACTGCTATATTTTGATTAAGAGCTATCGTTCACTACCAACAGCACCTAATTGGTTAGTCAACTAACGTAGAACATAGATTAATATTTCCTATTATTTATCTACTAGTAAAACAAAGAGGTATTAATACTTACGTGATATCGTGACTGAGGTCGTTGGATACCAAGCCCTGGTTCAGGGACACCGTTTGGAAATTGGAGGTATTGCTAAGAGAGTTGATGGTGTTTGCCAGCTCCGAGGAACTCACACTACTAGGAGTCGTTTCACTTCTAATAGGCGCCCCGTTGACAGATCCAGACAGCATCATTTGGTTTCCCATAGAGCTGGATGTGCTCTGCCCACTTACAGACGCAGGCGAATTTGCTTCTACCATGTTGAACGACTGCTCTTCTCCACCCGCGCTGCAACAGTTTATTGATACAAAACTTAACACAGGATTCATGAAAAAAGGAACCATAAAATTGTGCGAATGGAAACAAATTATCGAATTTCACTCATTTCTTTACTAATAAGGAAGAAATAGTTTTTTCAAAACATAGAGATGATCTCAAGATCTCACAAAGAAGTGACATCCCGGTTCCTGGAGGAATAATTTCGAATCAGCTGATTTCAGGCTCTCGCCAAGTTGGCCAGAATTGCACCCTTATATGAGCAGGTGTTATTATTTTTGGTCAACCACTTGTTGTTCGGCTCACCGCAGACAAGTTCCGGCTTCCAAAATCCATAACAATTAAAAAATTAATTTTAGTCATTGATTCTCTATTAATTTTTAAATAATTTATGGAATTTTTGCTGGTGAATAGAAGCAGTGCTTCTGTTTACCATACAGGGTCAGTGTACCTGCCTATTGCATACTTACGTTTGTCTAGATTTTGGTTTCTCATTCACTTCTTTTCATCCACCCCCATCCCATTTCATGTTATCACCTCCCTCTTTTATTTTGGAGCTGAATGCTTCAAAGGGAGGAAATGGGAGGGGGCATCCTTATGTTTCCGCTCAACTCCAATAATTTGCCTTAAGGAGGTCTCATTCGGTTGCCGGTCGTTCCTCGTTCCGGGTCAGTATTTCGCGAAACTGAAGGGGGAAAACTTGAAAAGTTGTACCTAAATTTGAAATTTTAAAGGATTTTACAATTTAATTAGTGCACGGCCCTAGGGAATTGAAAACTGAAATATTGCCGACGAAATCATCAAAATCGAACAATAATAGCTAGAGAAATATGGGAAAAATTACTGAATAAACGGGTTTTCCCATATTTCTCTGGCAATTATTGTCAGATTTTGATGATTCCAGAAGCTATCTTTCAGTTTTTCAATTCCCAAGGCCCATGGACTAATGGATTTCTAAAATCTTTAAAAATTTCAAGTTTAGCTACATTTTCTCTAGCAATAATTTATTGTTCGATTTAGATGATTCCAGTGGCAATATTTCTGTTTTTTAATTACCTAGGGCCGTGCACTAATGAATTTCTAAAATCCTTAATATTTCAAATTTAAGTACAACTTTTCAAGTTTTTGCCCTTCAATTTCGCGAAATACTGACCCGGAACGAGGAACGAACGGCAACCGACTGTGACCCGCTTAAGCCAGTTGAACACAAATAATTAAAACTTATATTGCTTAGCAAATTTTTCCGCAAAAAAATTGTTTCTTCAAATGTCTTCTTTTTTGAAAAAATGGTCGTTTTTCTGTAATCCAATATTTCAACGCCTTACAATAGATATTCGCCACAAATTAAGTTGCTGCTTCTATTGACAATATCCTGTCGGTAAATAGTAGCAGTACACATTTAAAATCTTTTACACTGCCACTGACATAAACATTTAGTATGGCAACTGGAGGTTGAAGTACTAAAGAAGACCTAACTGTTAGTGTCTCACTTGAATTTTAGTGGTAAGGGACATGTGGTGCGTATTCATCCGATTTTACAGTACATAATAAAAGGCAAGGAGAAAGAACAAAAGGAGGAATGTCGTAATGCATAAGTACCAAAGAGATGGGAATATTCTAGGAATTCTGGTCTTTTTACTAAGTACAAAGATACTTTACTGTACGATACTTTTGTTGTACACGAATACGCCCAATTTCATTTGATTTAAAAAGAAACTTTGATCAACAATTCCACATCTAAGAATAGCAAAAGTTTTCAACATTCTCAACGTAGACGAATATCCTTTAAAAGTGTCATATCACTTCAGAAACAGGTTGAATCTTAACGTCAACACTCAACTTATAACCCCTTTCAAACACTTTAACAAGAAACTGGAAAGATAATTAGCCTCCTGTCAACAACACGAGGACCAACTACGCAGCGAAGCTGACAAGAATCTGCTAGTGGCCCTGTAGGTACACTATGGTTATAATCCAATTCCCAGCTGTGTTACTTAACGATAAAGAATAGGGATAGCTACGGATTTGTTGCCGGTGTGTATATGGATTTCATTGCCAGGCACTTGAACCTGCCCACGTTCAATTTTCCAGACGTACAGTCATAAAATATTGTAAGAATGCGCAACAATGAGAAAACAAGACATATTAATGTTGTGCGCACTCACGATTTTTTTTTTCGAAAAAAAATAGGTTGTGCAGACATGGCTCTTTTCAGCTGGAGGAAGAACCAAAGAATATGCGAGGTGTAGATCCCGTCCTAACAATAGCTGTGCCGGAGAGAAACCTTTAGTGGCATGGGATCGATAGACTAACAGGAAGAGGTTCTCTTCCCAGTCAGTTTGTAAATAATAGGATAAGGTCTGATCAGGTTTTCTTAGTTCCCTTCAGGTTCTGTTATGTTTGTATTCCTTCGAGAAGGGACTCGAGATTTGCCACACTGGCTGACATCACAGGGCTCTCGCTGAACGTCCTGATTGTTGTGCCGAAGTGGGTATGGACGATGGGGTTGGAGAAGTGCTATTAGAGGCAGCAAGACGGCGAACTGGTGGGGGGTGGGTAGGAGCCTTATTACAACCACACTTCCACACACAAATTAGGTGATATCGGTAGTTTGAGTTTGGTATCAATTTTGAGAAAAACATCCAGATTTACTCAACGACCAATGAATAGCGTTTTCTGGGTGAACCGCGAAATGTGACGATAGGTACGATGTGATATTGCAACAATATTCCAAGGTATTCGATCTGAACGTCCATTTCACATGCATGTTCGTATTAACGCGCACACAGTGGGAGGCATGGAGGTTACAAGATGAGTGGAATAAAGTGCACGCTCTGGTTGAAGTCTGTTTTCCAGCTGATACCTAGTATTATACAATATCTTCTTCTTAACCTCAGTTTTGGAAAGAATACACGTGCATTGGTGGATCTTGTAGATTATATTATGATCAAGTTAGTCATACAACCTTCAACCATCGAAACCATTTTAGGTAGTTAAGCCTTGGTGAACCAGAACATAACTTTCTGAGGCAGAATGTAACGTTCAACGTAAAATAGGCCCGCAAGATAGAAAGGAGGCCGAAAAATGTGAAAAAAACGATAATGTATCTGAGCGACCAACCAATGCCACAGATAGCGCTATCTTCCTACTCTTACCCAGTATATATTAGAGATGTGCGTAGGTTACAACAAAACTAGATTGTGGAAAGGGGGTAGGAATTTTACAGCTTCAACAACTCTTACAGGCAATATTATATGTATAAAATTAGGATTCAATATGCTTTAATTAATATATGGTTCAAATGAACCTATTTTAGATTACTTATCTTATCTCCAACTGGTTTCGATAGAGATAAGGTCGATTACGCGAAAACAAATTGATTCTTCAAGAAATTAATTCGACGCTAGCGAAAATAAACGACACTTACGTCAATCATCATACCTAAATCCAATTTGTCCAACGTCACAGGGTTAACACTACAGCACATATTACACGCACAGAGTAAGAAAAACGACTGAACAATGGAACGTGATCTGGTCGAAAGATAGAAGCGGGGCCGATAAAACTCCTTGGTCACTGTCTTGTTTGCTTGGACTATTGTACTTCATTAGAGATACGGTGAAGAAAAACAAACTGAAGATTAAAATGAAATAACTGACGACCTAATGTGAAAAACCATTACCCACCTTGAGGTTCGCGGCTTACGAGACGAATGAGACAAGACGAGTGGAAAAACTTGAAATAATATCAACTGAAACATGATGTTTCTGTGCATTCGATCCTGAATCAATATTATTGATATCTACGGTTAGTTGAGAAGAATTGAAAAAAATGGAACTACCTGCCGTCCAGTGGTGATTTTCTAAACTAAATATCTAGCCGGTTGCCCCACGGAGAAGAGATTTAGAGTGTTGCTGGATTTCCTAATTATTGAAGAATTGAAAAATTCTTCCTAAGTTGCTGGATTTCTTAATTATTGAAGAATTGAAAAATTCTTCCTAAGAATTGAAAAAAATTGAACTAACTGCCGTCCAGTGGTGATTTTCTAAACTAAATATCTAGCCGGTTGCCCCACGGAGAAGAGATTTAGAGTGTTGCTGGATTTCCTAATTATTGGCTTATGCCACCACAAAAATGCTAATAATGTTGAAACTTATTTGGATTTATCAGTTATGAGGACTTCGTAATGAGGATCTGACAACTGTCTAACTTCTATAGGTTTGATGTGATAAAATCACGTCCACCAAAGCTAACAAAAGTAATATTCACCACAGACAAACAAACTTCTTCGGCTTTTACTATCTCCTGTAGGCAAATGAGAAAAGTCTCTCTCGATTGATAATGCAGATTCAGTACATCAAATACCATCACACCAATATAAGCTCAACTTCTCTGGAAATTCGATTAGGTGGTACTTAGAAGGTAAGTATAAGGTCGAATACTTACGTAACAATGGAGTGAGTGGACATAATGAAGTCAGGCTCAGACATAGATTTGAACAGCTTGGATTTGGTTTGCACATGGATGTACTTATCCCCGGAGTTCGCCGGCGTGACTCGTATCCGATAAATAGAAGAAGTTCCTTGCGAGTGAGTTTGCACGTCTTTCACATGACTCGATACTTTGCTGAAATCGCCTGGAAAAATAAATTATCGAATTAGTCACGATTTACTGGATTTTAAATTTACTTCCACAACACAAGAGAGATCGTAAAACAAAAACAAGTAAGTTTATGTACTTTGGTAGTAAAATAGCGGGAGTCACGGAACTACTAAGCTTGTGCAATGGGTTTTGTTCGAAATATGGAGACCCCAGGTTCTCCCTGTGAATCTCTGATAGATAACTACAGGTACCTATAGTATTGAAGAAACTCTGCTATTCTTTGGCGCATTCTTCCAGAGAATATAAAACTACTTATCACGTAGCATAGTGCAAATCCACGTGCGTACGTTTTTTTGGGAGGAATTTCTCCCCTGAAGTGACATAATTTTCCTCCAACTGCAGCTTGAGATTCATTTCTGGATCAGAAACACGTTGGCAGCGCAGTCACCACATGAACATAAAACTTCGCACCAGTCCAATTTCTTGCGTATGTTTCACCTTGGAAGGTGACTCGACCGCAAGTTCGGGGATCGGCCAACTAGGAGTCAGACTTTCTGTGGTAAACCTTTAATAGGTACCTACGTATTTTTTCAATCCTTGGGGAACACTTATTTGGAAATCTAAAGCCGCGTTTACACCAAGCAAAGGTTTTCGAACGATGTTCTCTTGGTGCAGTCACAGTTCTGGCCTGTGGTGTTCGCATAGGGTCCGGTGTAAACAGTCCTTTCTACTCGCTGCCGATTCCTTGCCGAGTTGGAATTATTTTCAGTTTTATAAACTTTCTTCAGAGCTTTCAGTGTATTACATTTGGCTTTTTTCGTTCTGCTTTCAAGCTATTTCAAGTTTTATAATCAATGGAGTGAGAAAATGAGAAGAGTTTGGATCTTATCCGCTGTAAGAAGCAGGAAATGCCGAGGATTCCAGTCTAAGAGCTTCATCTCAATAAATTTAAAACACAAGATGGGTGAGAGGTGATACCAACAAAAATGTGTAAATCTGAGAATTGAGCCAAATTGAATGAAAATAGCTAGTTTTGAAAAAAGTAGTGCCATATTTTGGGGAACACCGATTTTACTACCTAGTGAGATTTACGAAGGCGTAAATGAATGGTCAAAAACTACAATTCGATTGCGAACGATGCTCGCTTAATGTGAAGGCAATGAACACTTATTTATGCTCGTAAGTATACTATTCATTTATCTATATTAAGGGGACACATATGTCATTTCCGCGCTACGGCAGCAATTTTGGTTTTTTCGCGATATTTGTTCAATGGTTCGTCCGATTTTGATGAAAATTTAAGGGACTAATCCTCAATATATTCCGGTTGGATGGTAAAAATCTGAACTCACTCAGACCATCCAAAAAAAAGTTACAATTCCAAACTTGAGCTGTTCTAAACCTAATTTTTTGATATAAATGTTCCTTTTTCTCTGAGAATACTCAAGCTATCGGTCTGAAATTTTGACAGCACCATCAGTATACGTAGTGAAGCAAATATGATTAACAAAGTTTTTATGAAGTTCACAGAAAAAAAGTTATGAGGGTTTTACATTTTTAGCGATATTTTGAATTTTCACACACTCATATTTAGGCTCCATGGCGTTATCCGGCAAAACCCTCCATCAAAATTATAGGTACATACTAGAAGAACATCCTGTAAAAATTTGGTTCCAATCGGATGAATAGTTCCTGAGAAAAAGGAACAAATAAGCTCAAAAACGTAATTTTACAGGAGAGCGGTTTGAATCAAAAACGCGCGGCCGAGTTTGGGCGGTCAGGTTTATCGAAATTTGAATGACTGTTCCTGCTTGTTTTCAACCAATGGAAGTGCGGTATCAACTCTCGATAGTTCAACATCGATATATATCGAATAGAATACATCGTTTAGCATCGAAACCTCAAAGATAACCTGAGTGTATGTTGACAGGAGCACGTCTTATTTTTGTGTCACTTTACCTGCTCTGCGCTTTGGTGTGTTCGATGCCGTTGCATCATTCAATGATGGTTGTATAGTGAAGTGTCGAGTCCTTGATGAATTAGGTATTGTGCCCGGGAAATATTGTGCTAAGGGACTGTGCGAAATCGACAAAGAGAGGATGAGATTTGCGTAAATAGCGGCCAATAAAGAATCGCAGCTTGCCCGAAAAAGAAGATCCTGAGCTTGTAAACATCTTGAAGAACAGATGCGAGAACAAGAAGTTGATGATCCCGCTTATGGTCCAGGTCTTTATTGAAATGAGAGTTATAATTTATACCTTCAAATAATTACCTAGGTACTTATTATTATAACAAACGTTGATCTAGCTCAGCCTGTGCATCATTCCTTCAACAGCGCTTCCGAGCGCTCCCCAGCACTAGTGACTCCCTAGGTTTTAACACAAATTTGGCGCACTTCTACTCATCGGATTTAGAAATTTTTTTTTAAAATTTCCGGAATTGAGTCTATTTACAAATTATGGAAAAAAAATTTTTTGTGCGTTGGGACCGAAAATTGACATATGTGTCCCCTTAAGTACAATCGATCTGAGAGCTTACCGGCATGGACTACGTTGTCGAGATTCTTCCCGATGAGATCTTTCTTATTGATGAATTGGGCTAACCCCGGCGACAACCCAGTGGTGTCGATTCCGATGATCTTCCCCTGGGGATCCATTTTCATAGAAAACTGCTCCAGGGACGACCCCGCGTGATGTTTCTCGTTCGGCATAATCCGCCGAGCCACGCACATGAGGCACGGACCGATGTCGTTACCTTCTTCGTCCTTGTCTCCTCCTGATGTCAATTGGGCGATTTGCGTCGAATTGATCAGGACAACCTTCAATGTAGATAACATTATGAATGAGTAAAATCGAACTCGAAAGGACGGAATTCAAATTGGGTACGAATGAAAGGGGCTTCAAATTTCTAGCATACTACTCCAATTCAATATCGAGAACATCATCATAAATTGGAATATTCCAAACACTGAAGGTCCCCAGATTATTAAATGACAAAATAAGCACCTATTTTACGAATTAAAAATGCAGTTATAATAATTAATAATAAGCTGCTCATCAGTTCTAAAGACAGTAGACATCAAACTTTATGAAGGTTATCAGTACCAATCGAAAGAACGATTCAGCAACATTTCCTCCTAATAAGAATAACAACAGTAAGCAACTATATTTCAATTCGATGGAAAAATACAAATATTGTACGAATAATGGACTCTTTTTTTCAAACAGCAATAAAATATACATAAGTAATATATATAGAATATTCGGTTAAAATGTGAGGGTCAAATTCGATATGTACTTACTTGCATATTCTCATACTTCGACACTCTCTGCTGCTTCTCCTCGACTGTTTGGTTTGAGTCGTCTGGAGGCTTTATGAGGAATCGACAGTTGAAGGTTCGATTCCGCGGAGGATTGGTAGAGTTGGAGGAAGAACCGCCCCCTACAGATAAACAGCAAACAGGTTGTTGTTAAGCAAAAGTATTGTTCTTGGAAACGCTCTAAATGCTAAAATATCACGCGATTCTAGACTCCAGAGAATCCAAGTCGATATATTTATGAAAATACCACTAATATTATAAAAATGACTGAGTTATGGAGGCAAGTAGGGAGTCATAATGCATCGGCATCCATTATCCTCATTTTAAAATGTGAGCCACGTATCTTAATTACAATACCTATTACCTCTGCGAACCACACCCCACTCTGACGCAGTATTCAAAGGATTATATTGAATAGAAACGACTCAAAATTGGTAGCTTCGAGCAAAATTGATTCATACGAATATGACAGAAACGGGTCCAAGAGCTTGCAGCTTCATTTTATATGCGACGTAATTGAATGGAACAAAAAGGGCTGTTCTTGAGGTTCTCCCTTATCCCTTCAGGCGCTAAAAGCAAGAGCGGTAAATATGATTTATTTACAGCACAAAAGGGCTCTTTTAGTGAAGGTTTAGCGAGAATTTATGACTCCCTGCCTGCAGAAGGTGTTCCGTTCTCTGCTCAGGTAATATAGTCTGATACCCACGCACGAACTAGATTTTCCAGTAAAAATTTGGTTCCAACATCATACTATTCACCACAGCTATTTACACTAATGTACGATAATGCATTTGAGAAACGTTCGAATGGGCAGGCATTTCGTCTGTAAAGTTACCAGGTAGGAACATATTTATGTATTTTTAGGATTTTTCTGTTTTTTTTTAAAGTACTGATGTTTTGATTGAGAATGTTCATTAATAGGTAATGAAGGATTTTAATCCAGACTGATGGATCTGGGACCGATGAGTCTACCATTATCCAGGATGTCCAAATTGTCAAAGTCAGCTTGGACATAAAGCAGACATGGAGGATCAAGACAAGCAAATATAATTTGAATGTTCAAGCAATATCCAAGCTAGAAGGAGTTTATCCATGCAACATCGGGGTCATGGCAACGACTTTGTCATGGCGAGCAATACGGCGAGGGTAAAGCACATCGGAGCTACTTTAGTTGGGCATCTCGGCAGGTGTGGAGTTTCATCCCCCTCTCCAACGCACATCTCCACAACTTCTCTTATACCAAGCCACCTCCCGATCATTTGAACGAAATATTTAGGCTTTTCTTCATTCATAGCGAGCTCCCTCGGGATTATAGTAAATTAATGGAAATGACTTCTTAAAATTACATTATAGAACGATTCATGGTTTTCAAATCGATATTACCTTGTCAACAACAGACGAATGAACACGACAAAATGTACTTACCAACTAACAACGTAATCTACTGATAATAAAATTGATGATACCTGAGGCTACAACGGAGGAGGAGGAACCTTCGAGTGAGGACCAAACGGGAGGCAAGAGGGCGGAGTTGAAACGGCCATGGTCCCCGTGGTGAAGAATGTTGTAGACGGGCTTTCCTAAAACCTCGTCCTTGGTGAACTTTATGAAGGTGGCGATATTATCAGTCACGTACTCTACTTTGCCGTCTTGGTTGACTACAAAAAGAAAACCTTCAAGAGCCTGAAAGCAAAAAGAAGCGGTGAGCATGGAATTGATGATATTTTTATGAAATCAAATTACAGAATAATTCAGTTGAACTAACAAAAGTCCACATACAGTTGTACAGGGTAAAGCACATCGTTACAAAAGTCCACCGTACAGTTGTAACAATAACCTAACCAATTAAGTGTTGAACTGCAACTCACACCCTCCAGACACGCATTCGAATAAAATCCAAAGTGTGATGAAAATCGAAGAAATTAGGGTTGTTGGTATGAGTATACTGTATTATTATTAACTTTTCAACGTAATACAGTCGGTATAATTAGGTAAGGATACCGCACCATATTTGGTATACCATCTCTTGAAACTCTTTTACCTTCCAAACCCTTAAATGTCAAAAACCCATGTGGTTGTTTCCAGGGCAATTTATCAATAAGTAGGGCATGGCATCAATAAGTAATAAAAAAATTAAATTATTGTTTAATACCTAGATGGTTAGATTATAAATGCTTGCATACGAGTCTGCAACACATTGGGACATTTTCATGTCAACCACTACACAACAAGGTAGTGAAGTAAGGTTGTTAGTTCATGTACCCAAGCATCAAAATAAGAAAACAGTTGATTGTTCCCCACGCAACACAGGGTTTATTGGTCGCATGAGCAAGTTTTCGTGACGATTTTTCAGTTTATGTGCCAAAGCAAAGACATGAAAATGTCAATAAATAATTTTGATTGGTAAAATTCAAACGCTAACCAAGAACCAATAGAGTTCCTTTCGATACGAAACTCGATACCTAAGGTTTTGGTAATAAATCATTGTTAGCCTAATCTGTTTTTCATGGCTGCTGACTGAATCAATTTCACTGTTTAGCTGCTAGTTATATGAGGTAGTTCGTAAAAATAACTCGATGTTTCAAATTACGAGACTTTTCCCTACATACGCACCTATTACCTAAGTTGAACACAGTGCAAGTAGGTTTATCCTTTTCAGTTAGGTATGTACCTCATGTATACGTACAATGTATTATTATATTATGTACCTACTATCAATATTTATGTATTCAAAGCTAAATTAAGTGTAATTAGGTTCACCTTTTCTAAATATCTTATCTTACAGCATCTTGGTTATGTGTAATGTATAAGAAGCTATTGTACATATATTTTCTTCTCTTAACTACCTACCAGCCAGCTTTAATTATATTATGTACCTACTATCAATATTTATGTATTCAAAGCTAAATTAAGTGTAATTAGGTTCACCTTTTCTAAATATCTTATCTTACAGCATCTTGTGTAATGTATAAGAAGCTATTGTACATATATTTTCTTCTCTTAACTACCTACCAGCCAGCTTTATTGTATACCACATGTGTCAAAACAATGTGAGGTATAGGAAGGGATCGAATAGAGAATTGCACAACATCAGTTTTCTGTGGTGTCAGGCAGAAACTGACTTTCACTTCTCAAGGTCCGGCAGGTTGCGCCGCGTACAATAGGTTTGAAGAAAAGGTTTAAAAATATATGAAAGAAAAACCCCACCGGGGAAGTTATACGAGCAATTTAGCTTCCTCAATAATTACTGTCAAATGGACATTATTAAGTTGGTGCATCTGTTTGATAAAAATATTTGGATATTACAATGATATATCTTGACGATTATGTTGATACTTTGTGAATTGATGATTATTAACACAATCGAGATTTTGCTTTTCCATTATATTCATATCATATTATGATAACTACCAAATTACATTTGAGCATACGAAGATATGATGACCGTTGATGGAAATCGCAAGAGACAGTATAGGGGGCCAAGATGCACAAAACCTAGAAATTTCATCATTCCGCACATGTATTTTCAGAAACAAGGAATTGACCACAAAACATTTAACTAGACAGACACGGGAACAAACTTTGTAAGAATGTTTTGACGAATGCAAGAGGAAATTTTTATTGAAATATGATACCGGATGAAAAGACTTGCGTCAATTCTGAAGGAACGTTAAAAGTGTAAATCAAAAGTCGAGCAGAAGAATCATGCTTATCTAAATCTGGCCAAAAAGGAGCTAATGAGCGTTGCACGTGAGTCTGAAACCCCAACTTTCATATTTCCAAATTAATAGAAGTTGAAATTAGATTTGTACAATTTTGGCACTAACCTCAGTTTCCTCCGATAAGTGGTTGTATGATTTCGCATGTTTTAGAAATGAGTACGTCTATTCCATGATTTTTTCAAGTTGCGAGCACCAGTGAAGTTATTTATACCTCTCCCGTCAAGCATGACGTCATCGTAGCAGGCAACTTTGAAAATTAATACAATAAAAACTAGGTACCTACTTATATGGGAAAGCGTGGGCTAACCATCGAATTTACTAACGTATAAATAAAGAAAAGGAAGAATGTCAGAATGATTAATTGATGAAACGACCAATCTGAACCAGATAATTGCATTGTTTATCACCATTTTTTCAGGCATTTTAATCAGTAAAATAAAACTTTGTAGGACAAATCATAAACAATTCTTAAATTTCTTTTTAGGAGTTGATAAAATGATGTAATGATTAATACTTTGTCTGAATATTATTATTTTGGCAGTCCATTGAACTTGTCCCCTGATCTACAGAAATATCATTCTTTGAATCCTACTTATTTAGCAACCTGACCGTACCTACAATTTGACTGTAAAAAAGGTGGGAGGATAAACGGTAGAGCTTTTCATGTCACTGTTAGAAACGAAAGGATTACTTTGCTAGATGTATTAACGCACTGACGCTAAATGACGTGGTAGTAATTACCACTCACTTATGCTCATTTCCGAATTTATTTGAGTACAATGGTGAAGGTTTAAAGATGGAACATTCGCAATCCGAAGATTCCACATTGGCATAAATGATTCTTATTCGTTGGCTATAACTTGTAAAGCTAAGTTCAACCAAGAAGTTTCAGATCATTGATCCAAAACTGGGAAGATATAAATCTCCAACAAATGCAAAGATGTGATCATTCCCGTTCCAGATGCGGAGTGTCGTGGGCGGATAACGGGTCAAACCAGATCACTGGCCGTATCGTTTTACCCATGATAGGTGACATTCATGACCGTGAAAATGTATTGGAGGTTTAAAACCACTTCCCACTGGAACCCGGCTGAAATGCTGGAGTTCTTCCCACTTTTACCCGAAGGCGAAGGAGGGAATAAAAACAGCAGACTGTTATAGTGAAGGATCGGCAGAGTCATGTCAGCATCCCACACCTCATTCCCTCACCACCGCCTTAATCGCCCTGTGGCGCCTTAATTTGAATGCTCTGCGTTTTGGAACATGAAGCGAGTTTCTCGAATAATTGCACCCTTCCATCCTTCCCCACCCGCCATTAAATGGAAAATAAAGGAAAAAAAGAAAAAAAAACGGGAAGAAGGTAGCAGTTCGGGGAGTGGGCAATTATTATGAACATAACGAGCACCAATTCTATTCACGAGCGGTGGAGCTCTCGCGTAATAATACGGCCTCTGATTAGCTTTAATATTAATGATTCCTTAATCACTTTAGTTTGCCCACAAGGAGTTATTCAATAAATTAATGTTTTCAGTAAAACAAAAAAATACTCGCAGTAGGTATGTAAGCATGACTTGGGCCAGTAAATGTAAATCGAAGTTCGAGTTTCTTTAATTATGACCTACATTCAGTATTAATGTTATGAAAAGGCATTCTCTCACAAGATCTAACTTTTTTGGGACTATGTAAACGAACCGATTGAGAAAGCAAAGGTGTTCAGGTAACAAAAAATGAAATATTTTGAACTTATTTTAAAACTGGTTCGATTTTTCACATTGCAATTCCATCAGATGGAATGCGAAACACGATTATAAAGAGATTCTTCAAAATGAATGAGTTGGGTAAACTAACAGGCGCCAGAACGATACGGCCACTTGACTAGCCAGTGAAAGTTTATCGCGGGAGTTCCTCCTAATGAACTGTCGGGGAGCTGATAAACCGGTTTATCTGTAGAGAACCAAGAGACCCTGTCCCATGTAAAAAGGCAGGAGGATGTGAGACAGAAAGACGGAAGATTCGATGGAGTTTTACAAAGCTGTGAAACAAACTCGTAACCTTTAAGTACAAATTTACATCCAATTTCCAACTCCATTTTCATCCAATTCGTATGCTAGGAATGAAAATGAAAAGAACTGGTGACTCAGATCGTAAGTTTGAAACGTTTAATTGTATTATTAATGCACATTAACAATGTTTATTTCTAGGAGTGTGTGCAATTGACTGTTATATTAATTAATATTATATGATTAGGACATCATGTCACAAAAAGTAAAAATGCAATATAAAGCAAAAAATACGTCACACTTCTATACAAATTAAAAAATAATTTTAGTGTGGCTTTGAGCAATGTGGTATTTCGGAAAAATCAGTATAAATAAAATTCAAAAAAAAAAATTTTTTTTGTGATGAATAAAGATATGCCAGTTATGTGAATAATGGTATATAATAAATAAAGACCAAGGTTGAAGAAGCTACCGGGACGAGGTCTGAAAACCAGGGCTGAATACGGCTTGTGTACTCTTGGTTAGGTAAACAATCGAAGTTGCGGAGTGGATGCGATGGAATACAAGTGGTAGATGAAACAAAACAAGTTAGGAACTACAGTAACACATAGCTGATGTGATTGGTGGGGGAGATTGTTAACTCCGCTCTAGCGAACAGGGGACCGTGATTGGTGAACGAAACATGGGATCTGGGGACGGGAAGGCTCATGGACGCCATGGCTACCGATCTGGATCCCACAAATGCTCTACTCCATCCTCTCACGTATTCATGGAGACACGAATTGGAATATTCAGCTTTCTGATAGTAGATAGTAACTATTTTTTAAGGAATAAGTTCAAAGTTTGAAGAAGAAGAATTAATCAACATGGTTAGACTGATTCTATGATTGGCTAAAATTCATAAAGGCCTGAACTTTCATCCAAATACGAGCGATTTCGCAGACAGAATTAGTCTCTATCGGAATATAATACAGCCTGACGTCAACCAAAAATAACAAAAAATAATATAATCCAGTTTTCTGTTTTCATTTCTTGTGTTGTTCCATTCAGATACGTGGAAACAACACTCTCAACAGAACTGATAATGTAAATACCATTCACGACAATGAAAGACTACCATTTGTTATTCATGAATGCATTACTATCAAACTTCCGCGCAAAGCAATCACAACTCGAGATAAAATTGAATAAATTTCGCAGTATGAAAGAAGAATATTTATATCTCCATTGAAAACCTATATGCAATGGCTTTTTCTTCAACCTTTTATATCCTGAGATTTATAAATATATATACTCTTACCTACACAGGTTATCAAATGTTCTGACTACTAGCTCTAATTGCACACCGAAGTCCCAATGTGGATGGATTTGTGTTGAATTTGGACCAGCCACAGGTTTCAAAGCTCATCAAGGTTCATGGGAAGTCGCCTTGAGTAAAATAATAAATTGTTGGTATTGAGCATCGCAGCAGTATATGAGCAAAGAAATTGTGAGTTTGAGAGCCGGAGGGCAAACTTTATCTGATCCGGAAACTAATACATGGCTTAAATTATGCCTGGAACTGAATGTGATGGGATGTGATAAATCATTGAGTCCAGCCAGCTAGCCAAAATAAAATAAATGGGAAGAATATCCAAAGACGCTCTCGGAGGAGTCAGAGTGGGGCTGTAAATCAAGTAAATTGCAGGCACAGGCTTGTAACTAGTGTTGGTTCATGTTGAGCAGGAGCCGCCCCAGAGTAATAAAGCCTAAATCAAGTAAAATTATCGTCTGATCTCCGTCGGATTCAGCCATCATCTCCGGTTATAAATCCGTCGAAGAATGAGGCCAATGCCGTTCACAACTTGGAGGGTTTCTGAACTAACCCATAGACAGAATTATGTCGTAGTTGAAAAGCTAAACGAAGAATTTCATATTATCATAGAATACAATTCCACTCCGAGTGTATTCCTCATTATAATTAATTTCTGAAACTTGACCCAAGGTAACTAATATAAGGATGAATTCTATTCATGTCGCACATGATGCTAAAACTAATCGTAATGGCAAAGTAAACCCTGGTTAGGACAGAAAAAGCCATATTGTTTTGATTGATAGGTTCACTTTTCATTCAAGAGCTTACAAGAACACAAGTCATTGAGGACTAATTTTGATGATGCGATTTAAAACAGTTGTGCTTTCCAATATTATACTATTTATAGTAATGCAATGAACCGTCTACGATCAAAGTGCTCTCATATTTTAAGAAATATAAACCAAGGGCATACAAACAGGAGCTTATTTCTGTAGTTCCTTGATCAAGTGTGGTCAGTAATGGCGTGACATAACCTACCGTGAAAAAAAGTGAAGCTTGGGCCAAAAACAGAGCGACTTCCGAGGAGACGAGCCAGAATGAGCCCGACTACAGGCTAAAAGAAAGCCGAACATTATACTTATCAGTACATCCCCAAATTGGATTTAAATATTGTAAGCTCATAATAATGTAATAAATTATACTCCGAGAAATGGCAAATGTTGTCGTATTTCGCAATATTTGTGAGCTCTGAAAAGAGATAATATGAACGTGAGAGGACGAGATCTCAATCTTCAACAGGAGGTGGAAGTGGCAGCTGATGACGAAGAAACGTTAGCGACAATACGACAAGGGCGAGACTGGCTCAGGTAATCCGCCATTAGAGGACCGCGCCCAAAGGGAGGTGAGTTGGCATTTATAACGAAAAGTATAACGAGGTGGAAGAAAAAATGAGGTGGGTCGCAATCTGAATGTCACGAACAGAAGTGTTGTATTTCAAGGTGACTAAACTTAGATGGAAGAAAACGAAGATTGGCGTGCCTAGATGCACACTTTAGCGGAATGAATACAACTTTAGCTGATGAACCAGATTCCGTGGTGATGGATCAATCCACGCAATAACGCAAAAGGGAAGTGATATAGCTTGTCTTGTTGCAAGTACGTTTACATGTGACGTGATGAACCTGCTCGAGCCACAAGCGTGTGACCTTCAATGGTTCATAGTTTACACGGGAATGCAAGAGCTCTTGAGCCTGGTGGTCACAAGGCGCGAGGCTTGACGAATTCGGCTCGAAAACTGCCAAACCTCTTGCTGTGGGAAAAAGATTCTTTCTACCCAGAAAGAATCGAACCAGTTTGCCATAGAAAAGACTACTTCAACACAAAAGCACCATATGTGGGTAGGTATGCTAGATGGATTCATAACCTGCTGACCAACAACCTACACGAAATTTCGAGATCTCTTTCCTGAACTTCCATGAGATCTCATAGGCACTCAACTCAGGAATGAATGCATTCAATTCGAGATGATTTTCTACAACCGAGAGAACTTTATACTATATGACAAATCCGGTACTGAATTAACTACAATTTCTTTCATTTCGTTGGCCCAAGAACTACTGAAATTAGCGGAAAATACCAACATCTAGTATACACCAAACTGTTCCAGAGAATTCTAGATCTGGCTTCAAAGGACGCGATTTCAAGAAATTAGGTAGCTAGGAATCGTAATCTTACCTCTAAAAGGAGCGGGCCGAAAAAATCGTTGGTTAGGATGGTGGGTTTTGACGAAGAAACTTCTCCCTGTTGTACAGCGTCTATAGTACGAGTGGCTGCAGCCTCTTGCTCTTTGATGTGCTTGATCTGGAACATGAAAAATTGCAATACTGAGCATTTATTCTACATGATAACATGAAATAAATATGTCTGCAAATGGGCACAGCTCTTGTTATTAGCTAAAGTTGGTGTGCAGATCAATCAAGAACAAAAAGCCATTGCTTATCTACGGAGTTCTACACAGTCATACAATCGACGTGCATACGAAGTATCCCACGACCCTCCAAATTTCAGTGAACAGAGGCAAACTATCCCTTCATTGCTAATTTTGCCGGAATTGTCGTGAAATTCCGAATCCTATACGGAGACAACTCGATAAAATTCAATAATCAACACCGCAACCAAAACGTAATGTCAGATTGTTGATCAGGTCATTCCGATTTTCAATATTACTACTCATAAAGACCAAAAACTCTACAAGAGAAGAAGAACCGCCTTATATCCCTACAACGTACTCATTTCACTGACAATAATCTAATAACCCGTTATAGACGGCACTCTAAAGATGCTGAGAACCAGTTAATTTTTCAGCGCGCTCATTTCATAATTACATCGCCGTAGATGGAGAGGAAGCACGCACGGACGTCGGAGAATGATGTTTTCGAACTACATCAGATAAAATAAACAACCTCTCAGTGCAGTGTCAGCAAATTGCGGAGGTATAATCATAGAATATCCCAAAGGAAAATCAAGGAAATGGGAATTTCCAGACTGGCGAAACGATGAACAGGTTCTTCCTGAGAAAAAACACTTACTTTATGGAATCAGATTTATATCTTAGGTGCCCGACAAAACAGAATATAAATTTCTATCTCTACGAATTTAAGATTATTGATAGCTTTTGGTTGGAAGATACCATAGAATTAGAAGTTTCCTACAAGATAAACCTGTAACGAAAATAGAGCTACACAGAGGCTATTCGAAAGTCGTTGGAGACATACGGATATCAACAGCACAATAACGATAAGTTAATCATTCCAAAATGTCAGTGTCCGTATTTGGAAAAAAAAAAAAATTATGATGTTATGAAATTTAAAAATATTCTTAGAGAAACTAGGCATTTTGAAAGAGAATGGTAGATTCTCATAAACAGTGCAATTTTGAAGGAGAATGGAAGATTATCATAAAAAGTGCAACTGTTCTGTACTAGAATCGAAGAAACGGAACAATTTCAGGGAATTCATAGGTAGTTGTCATCAATATTATCTCAAGTAAGAGGTTATACTGTATAAAAACATGAGTAGGGACCTCCGGTCTTACGACTGGGGCGCAACTTAGAAATATCCAAGGTGTAGCAAACAATTATGCTAATATTTTACCTATGTCAGGTTTCGTTATCGCAGAATTCACAACCACACTCAACTATTTCACAACAACGGAAAGAACACTGGAAACTTGACGGCAGAGGACTAGAACGTGGTCTCTCAACTAAGAACGACTAACTTCAACGGTTTTCAGGAAGTGACTGAACTCGTAGCATAGGAAGGAAGCAACTAGTGAGACAAACTGCGAAAAGTCAAAACGAGTTCGTTGGAGAATCAGTACCTGCGAGACAGTAGGTAACCCCAACCTCAATAAACCTGTCATCGACGTCAACAGTTTTCAGCCAGACCGTTTTCTTCGACAGTGTTCCGTGAACAAGTGTTTTGGAAATACTGCTACCTGATGAGACATTTGAAAGACATACAGACCCTTTTAAATCCTTGTTACAAATGCGTGCAGTCAAGACTTAGAACCTCTATGAGAAGGGGAAGTCTTAATTTGTTGCGCTTCCAGCTTTTCATGAATCCTACGGCCCAGATGACAGGGTGAACCGACATAATTTATATTTAAGACGCGATGACAATCAATGGTACAAAACTCACCACATGTTACAGGCTGAAGCATATTTTTTTACCTACTGTTACAGCAATTGCTTTGCTTTGCCATCCATCACAAGCATATTATAATAAGCAAGGTCCAGGGACAATTTCTGAACACACATAATGCCTATTAAAAGATTCTTTTTCACCCCAGGGAGATTAAGGTAGGTCTTGTTTTAAACTATTTAAAAAATATATAAGCTTAGTGGTGAAATGATAACGGGGTCATATCTACTGAGTTAGCTTCAATTTGCGCAAAGTGTGAACTGTTCAATGAGCCGTATTTCACACCACAGGATGCGGGCGGATTGATTATATACGGACCAGGAACCATAAAGGAGAAATGTGGCGCATTGAACAGTGATGGGCCTCGGCTCGAATAGGGATGCACTGGTGCACGTCACGAGTGTTAATGCATTTCGTGAGCCTCAGAGCTCTAGTTCAAGTTATTCATTGATCACAATATTCAGGCATCCATATCCAATAGCACAATATCCAATGGTTAAATGGGAAATATCCATAAGTGGCGACCATAACAACTAATAGAGATCTAATGTAAGGAGTCTCAACTCAAAAGTATGTTTCGAAACCGTTTCGAGCAAGCCAAGTTTTCCAGGTCTCTTCTTTGAAGGTCCCACGGTCCCGAGCGACCCGATGGAGCAAATAGGTAATAGGAAGATGCGTTGAATATCCCATCCTACATTCAAAAACATCGTCACCTCCCAAGACCTTGCAAATCACGGGGTTTCAAATTACAGACTTTGACAGCGAAGAGAATGGAAAGAAGGCGTGGGGAGTCTCAATAAACGGGCCCCCCTTGATTGTCTAGACAACGTTACAATAGGCGCCACCTCGGAATGGATAAAAAGTAAGAGATTAGCGAGTATATTGAGAACTATAAAGTGGTATTACTGTGATAAGTACATAATACTATGACTAAACAACAGTCCCAGTCATAGGTACCAACAGTAAGAGATAATGAGCGAATTGTCATTGAATCATTTTAGGTTAGATGTATGCACCTCAATACTACGACAAAATAGTGATATTACTTTAAAACAAAAATGAAAAAAATGTGTTTGACACTTCACACTGGTTAGGTTTTTGTAGGGAAATTCGTATTAAAATAATATAAATTATTCCATTTATAATTTGGGATTATCTAACAGAACATAATTGAAGAATAATTGGTAGTGTTTGAAAACGTATGGATACTACTTGTATTTCTGGAAGTAATAAGCCCAACCCTTAAGTTCTCATGGGGAGTGAACGACTGGCCTACAGAGCTCTGGCTGGTCTCATTCGATTCTAAAAAATTCAATACTATTTCGAATTGATCAAAAATAATACATTTATATTAAGCGTTTTTAAGCAAGGGCATTTTGAAATTTTACGCCTTTACTTTTTACCCCTTAAAAGTGACTGGAACTAACCAAAAGCTTCGGGGCACAACTAGATCCCAAATGGGGCCCATATACCAAATTTCAAGAAAATCGGTCCATAGTAACTAAAGAAAGTGCCGAAAGCGGACGGACGGAACATTTTTTATTCGATTTTCGGATTCTACGTATCTTGAAACGTAAACAAACAAATTTTGAGAGGAGGTTGACTTTTTTTTCGTCGATTTCAAAGGTTCATTATTGATATAATAAACCAAAAACGAACCAAAATATCGCGACATTACTGACACGGGTCATTCAAAATTTTCATCAAACTAAAAATGATACCGAATTTGTTTACCTTCACACATGAATTCGTCATGATAAAAATGAGACCGGATATGTTTATCTTATCTCATGGTTTTATCCTATCGTTTGATAAGGAAGAAGTGATCGATGTATATGCAGAGTACGAAATACAAACTGAAACTCTTTTCTGATCAGATGGATAGATTGAATTCGCTCCTGTCTCACTGGGTCTGTTGAGTTGGTGCGAATTACATGTAGCGAGCTAAATAATGAAATTTCACGGAAGCCTGTAAGAGACAGCCGAGTTAAATTAGTTATTTAGTCCATTGTGTCCGTTGAAAGCTTTATTAAATTGTACCTTCCTTTTATAAAAGTTTTCAATCCACATTTCTAAAAAAATATCTATTTTGAGTTTTCATATTTTTTTAAAACTAAATCTTAGTTCATTCTAACACAGGGTCTTTTCGTAATAGGAAAAGTTGGTTTTATTCAAGTCTAAACCTGTGAATCTACATTGAAGATCTGTAAAAAATTGAACCACAATCACAATTAAAATCGGCCTAAGAATAATGCCGAGTCTCTCGTCTAAACTCAGAGGGACGGAACGTGAATAGTACGAGTACCTACTCAAATCGAAACTCGCCAAAGGAACGAAATTATGGAGCACAAGAAAGAAAATTTTACAGCCTGTGTTTACCATCAGGTTTACGACAGGGAATGACAAGCGAGTCTGGAAGGTAAAACTTCGAAGCCAAGAATATGAACGCTCGGAAAAAACAGAGTTTGGAAGATCGGGACATCGAAAATTGCAAGATGGTTTACTAGGAAACTGGGAACGGTGACAACCCGACCAAATGGCACGTTTTTCAAGAAAATCTCAGGGTGAAATTGCTGGCAGTTAGGTGTTGTTCGTGGTAGACCTTCTGTGTTCTTTAAAATATTAAACTATTATGTATGTAAGCAATGGAGAACTTCACGAGAAACAGTTTCAATGAGTGAAGAAGTGACTCTAAAATGAAACCGGCGAGTAAAAGGTTAAATTTCCAGCAAGAGTGAAATTCTGGGGAGGATTTTAAATGTGTCTTTTTCAATGAGCGAGGGAGAAATACGCGTTGCGCCAGTTATCTCTGGGAACACACGGCTTCGTCATTTAGGCAACGAGAATAATTTGAATTTCAAATGTTACACCTAACTGTACACCAATCAGGCACTAGAACGAAGAAAAGTGAATAAGTCGCGTGCAGAAAGATCTAGGAACCGTTTGAAAAGCCAGCAGTTGAACATCTCAAATGAAAAAAAGAAGGGTCACTATAATAAATTAGGAAAATTTTACTTCAACATACGTTTGGTAGAAGGTAATTTGATCATGTACGATCATAATTTGTTCATTAAGAATGAAAAAAAAGTTCTGTGTTGAATACTCTGAAAGCATTCCATACAAATTTCAATGAGCACGTATCTCTGTGTTCAGTTTAAGGGATTGTAATACCTGAATGTTCTTCCTTGTAATGGTGTCACATTTATAACTGTGTTCCTGTTTTATTGGATTCCGATTATATTATGTTGCCCTGGAGTAACAACTCCAACCCATTATACATTGACAACAGGTAATTTTTTCCTGGTTATTACTTACAAATAGTTAGAGTAAATTTGTTACTATCTGGGATTCCTAATTTCTTTGATCTAAACTATACATTGAGATAAGTGAAAAATGCATTTGTTTGTTGTATTACACTTTAAAGAATTACAAACTTCGATTTCCGAAGTTTCTGTTCAGGGGTTTTAGGTAATGAGACTTACTTCCTGGATCCCACAAGTTCAATGATATAACATACGCACACGTCAACTATGAAAATACTATATTTATGTTCAAATTAGTAAACCCATTATGCAAACCATGCAAAGTTGAGAGACCATCTGTTTTTATAATATTACAAGGCAGCTCCCCGTGATTATTTGTTGGTAGTTCTCGGATCTTGTAACACTATACTATAGCATAGGTAATTGATCACGTTCGACAAAGATTCTGCAGATTATCTCGAATTTCTGGATTCGATTGGACAATAGTTTGCTCATAGAAGAGTCCAAATCTGACAGGTCGCCTTAGTTCGAATATACTTTAATGCTTTTGGTAGGAATCTTTGGTCATTCGCGACGGATACTCTCACCATGATATGAAGTTTCAGAAATATGGAGAAGCTTGGCATTTATACTATTAACGCTGGCTAAAAAGGACTACTAATACCAATTATACAAGCACTTTACATATTATAAAAACCATTTTGTAACGAAGCCGTGGAGTGACAGATGATTTCAAAAACCTTGAATAATGTTGGGGAACTCCGTGCAAGAAGACGATTTTCTTACCAGCTAAAGGCAAGGTTTTGGCCGAGTAGTCCTAATGATCTCACCCCACCCCCTAGAACCAGCATCGTCGGCGAGGTTCTTCGTTACCACGAAACTACCTTCTAGATGCTCCATAGTTATTTATGCATGCAGCTGCCGTGGGCCAGAACCGCTATTCGTTGTTCCAGCGAAGGAAACACACAATACAATTTTCTTTTAGTTCAGGAACATAGAAAAAAATCTACTTCTTGGTAAAGAAATCAGTAGACACCTGGATATTGGTCTGACTGTGTAAAGAGGTCTTGGGTCTTGATAAAAAGCTCAAAGTTCGTATGAAAACAAAAGTATCTGAGGAGGTTATAGGCTCTCCAAAATTCCTGTGCACTAACTCTTCCGACCGAGAACGTGACCTTCCTTAGCATCTTTGATCGAGCCCTTTCATAACCAACACCAATTCAGACGTCATCGCAATCTTCGATTAGAACTTCACGTGATGATCCCCAACGATATAACGACAAATTTCCATGAGTTGATCAGTTCAGATTCTACAGATTAGGAAATATGATTTAAGTGCGGCAATAAAAAGTTCCATTCGTCCAATATGAATGAATGAGCGAATTAACAAAGAACTATTCTAACCCATATTCAGGCATTTATGATTATAATAATTTGCCTTACATTTTAGAAGTGTTTATTCCAAATATAAGCGTTTTACATTAAAAACCTCAAACAATTTTGGTGAGCAAATAATTATTTTTAAATCATTTACCAATCTCCTTTTTGTGGGGGTTGCCAAATTTTACCTTCAATACGATTTATTAAAATAATTGTTATTAAAAAATGAAAAAAAAGCAAACAGTATTTTTGTTGTTAATTTTGACGTGTTTCAATTTTGACCCAGTATTTCAATGACTTTCAAAATGAGATTGTGCAAACATCTTGCAAATATTCAGTTTTATTGCCAAATAAGAAGCAATTCATTAAAAAAGGCTACCATAAGGCGAAAACATTACATTGTAAAATCTTACCTGATTTACAGTCTCTTGAAGTATCGCGCACTTGTCAGGCTTGACAGCAAGCGAGCTCATATCAGCAAAACTCGCTGCCGATATGAGTTCAGCCAGCTCTTCGATGAACACGTTTTCAAGCTCACGCCTTCGTTTTTCATTAAGGCTTTTGGCGCTGGAATAAAACAAAACACAAAAAATCAACAACATTTCTCATTAGTATACTGATTTTGTACACCCCGTCAAGGTTATAAATCAATGGAATAGGATCTTAGAATTCTGGCAAAGAATATTGAGGGCTTATTTATTCTGAAGTTTTCTATTATTATGATTGATGGATTTTAAACTTAGGAATGATAATTTATTTATTTATAAAAAAGAACTTAGGAATGTATTACTAAAAATGAGGTCCAAAGTAAAATTGGGAGTAACTTTTCCTTCAAGTTCATCTTATTAGATGTCTGCTCATTGAAAAAACAGGGAGCTGGTCTAAATATGGCGGATACTCTCATTGCTACAAAGAGGAAACTATTCCAAAAATTGGTAGAAGAACTAAAATAATACCAATGTTAAAAACATGAGTTTGACTTCTCCTCAAGATCACTGGATGAAATTATAACAGCACCTACATAATTTTTGGAGATGATAAATGTATATTCCGTCACCAGATCATTACCGGCTGGTAGGAGAGGATGAGGTGGGTGGACATAGCGATCAGTGACGACAACTACCTGTCTAGTATGTATTATGGCTAAACGTAGACGTGCCTCCACTACATTCTAAGGACGAGCTACATCGGGCATCCGGTAGGTACAATCAACCAATCGAAAATGACCAGATCTTCATTCCGAATTTCGGGACTTCTGGGTTGTCATCAAAGTTTGAAGAAAAAAAATCTATAAAGTAAGACTTGGCTAAAGTTTCAACTGGTGAAAATAAAGAAAGCTAAAAATTTCAGCAGTTATCATAACATATACATCCATATTCAACGTCGCAACCACTGCCATCAGATTAGCACCCAGAGGTCTGTGGGTGCCTACTCCCTCCATATCAAAGAATTGAGTACATTGAACATATAATCCCGCCGATCATCAAGAGACATTTGTTTCGAAATATATTGACAATTTGGGTGAATAGCACAATTAAATCTCCTTCTTATTAATCCTATGAATTATATTATACCCGTAGGTAGTAGTATGTGGTCACGGTTATACTTGATTATATTAACATTAATAAAATTATACTATCAGAGTTATAAAATAATTATGTAATGATTCCGTAGGTAAAGAGGCAGTATCTAAGATGGACTGATTGATCAGAGGACCAAAGAAAGTATTGACGGAATTTACATAGGTAACATTATTGAATCGGAAATAAACACAGGAGTACCACGGATTTCAAGTAGAGAAGGATGAGGTGGAGAGAGACGGAGAGAAGAATGCGGATGAAGGGACCCCGGAAGACACTTCGGGAGAAAGAGAAAGTGAGATAGGCCTACAAGGGGGTAGAAAGTGTGGCAGTGGGCGAGGAGGTATGTAGGTCAATGCTGGGGCTACGGATCGATAGGAGAGCTTGGCACCGGCAAACGCTGTGGACCGGCTTCTTGCAGTCAAGATACCGGTAAATACATGGGAAGTCATTAATACACTAGACTAGCTTATCGGTCACGATCGATAAAATAATTATACTATTCCAACAATTTATTGAATCGCCCCACCAGCTTCATGAAAAATTCAGAAAAAAATAGCAGAAACTCCGTTGTCACTTGTTGCTTCGTGTTTGAAGGCATGCCAATATAATTATTTAGTTTGTAATTTGTCGTGGATTCCAACAATAATAGTTGTTAGATTAGTAGTTGAACAAGATCATACGGAATTCGATCGTTCAAGGCAATTCACAACAAGGCTCATCCTGGCCTATATGACAACAATGTAGACATCAATCAACGATAAATTGACATACATGTTTGGAGCTGGGGTTATTCCCAAAACTTTGCTAGACCCATTTCTTCCCTCCCCATAATGGGCTTTACCTACAACTTCTCTCCGAGGGCTAGACCCCAACATATGGGATAGACACTAACTTCCATTTATAGGTTAGAGAGCAACTTCCCATCAAGAGCTAGGACCACTACTTCCGATTTCGGGCAAGACATATCCATGTTTTTACTTTCACGAAGAAAGTACGTTTAATTTTGAGCATTCCTACAAAAAAAAAAAAATAAAATAAAATAAAAAAAAATAAATAAATAAATAAATAAAAAACCTGAAGTCGATAGTATTTGTCACTCCAAATTTAATCACACTTCTGAATAGCTTGACTGATAGAAAGTTTATTCCCATTTTAGTGTCGCAAGATCGAAAACACGAAAAAATTGCGATGGGAAGGATCCTAAAAACTCACCATTTGGGCAGACTATAGACACATCTCCATGTTAGGGCTGAGCTTCAACACTGAATTCCCTTACCTTCTGTGAGGCTTCAGGCCCTGATTCATATGAACTCCAGCCAAAATTAATTCCAAAACCATAGATAAAGGAATGAACCGAAAATTTTGGGATTTTGAGGAACACTCAGGAGGTTATTTCTAATAGATTATCATAGAGATATATTAAGGAGATTTTTGGATATATTATTATTATTATATTATTATTATTAAATATATTATGGAGATAATTTTGGGATTTTGAGGAACACTCAGGAGGTTATTTCTAACAGATTATCGTAGAGATATATTATGGAGTTTAACATTCTTTTTAATGTATTAAAACAACAAAAATATATCATAAAATTTAAAATCTAAGCTCGTTGTTCTAGTAGGTACCTGTTGGCCAAACAATAATGTGGTAAACCCACACAATTAGCATGTGTGTTGTGTTAATGGTTGATTCTAAAAAGTTGTTGTTGAGCTTGAAAAGTATAAAACATACCTGACTTTTTGTTACGCGTTTATTGCTGATTTTACAATAATATTGTTTGTATTGTGTCTGTACAGACATATGGGATTAATGGTTAGGAACCTCCCCCTAACCCTAATGGTTAGGAATAAGCTTATGGTTAGGAACCTCCCCCTAACCCTAATGGTTAGGAATAAGCATTCTTAACACGATTTTTGCTAACCTACCTACGCGAAAATTCAATGTTGCTCTCAGGAAAATTTATTTAGGGGCACGCGTAGGTAACATAGCACCGGGCCAGAGGTGTGTATTCACTAAAACAAATTTTCATTAAAAATTAATCAATTAATATTGTTATTTATCAATAATATTATGAGCACAAAATAACCATTCTAATCAGTAGATTTTGTATTCCAAAACATTGTTTCTCCACTAACATTTCTCTTATATTTATTTTTTATTTATACTTGTATTATTCTTCTTGGCATCTACAGAGATTGGGTTCTTTCAGTTTCAGGGATTGAGGGTCAATCACTAGATGGCCTCAGATTTTAATGTTGTGCTGCCAAGAAAAGAAAAAATATATGTAATAATTGTTTTGAGAAATTTCGGATGCAACACCATTGCCTTGAACCACCTCTGGAAGATGTCTAGACTTGTTCACTTGTTGTATTTCCAAGAAGCCATGAACGTCTTGAGGAAAACATTATATTCATGAATATGAATATTATATGGAGCAACTTTCAACAATCAATTTAATGTATGGGGAGACCGCCTCAAGTTGAGCATAACTTGTCAACGAACCAAATTGATGGAAAGAAGGGCATTCAGGTAAATGGAAAACCCTTCCATCATAGTTAGAAGGAAGTTGACAAGTTTCGAATGAAGGAGCTGGATCTCAAAGTTCTCAAAAGGAGTTTATAACTGGATGGAACCCTTCTCCAATCATGCACCTTTTCAGCGATGATACTAGAAAAGTACGAACAGTAAATGATGGATAGGGTAGGCATAACAATTGTATGAAATTATGTTAAAGTTTCGAAAGGAAAACTGAAGTTGGGCAGAAGGATACTTCAATCCTCAGCATTCTATTGGACAGATTACACTGTCTTGTTGCATTTTATCTCCGTGGGATTATTGTGAGGCAGTGTCACTTCCAGGCGAGTCAGCACTAGAGAATGGAGGGACGTCAGAGATAGTGGATTTTCAATGGCCGCAACGTAACTAAGATATTCTCGAGTTTAATTTCCTTCAACATATAATTATGCCAAAGAACCTGCGGTGAGTTGTGGAAGGCCTTAGTGCACAGGGGTTCATGTCCGGTCACGAACATTTTTTTTCCTCGGAAGAATAGAGGAACTTCTAATAAGGTATTACGAATGATAATTGTCTCAGCTCACCTATACCTATAAAGTCACGCGGTTCTTCACAGCGGTTTTCTTTTTTCAGCCAGCGAATGAAGTTTTGAGCTTTATTGGCTCCTGGAGGTTTTAGAGTGAATTGAATCAGAAACTGTGGTGTAAGCGTAGATAACATACGATGTAGATAGCCTACCAGAGGATAATACTGACAATACTGCAGGATATTATCCTACATCCAAGGGTAGGTATACGCCCCGAACAATGACAGGAAAAATAAAAGGTAATGAAAATAAAGGGTCAAGGAAAATATTGCTTTTTACGTGTTATGAGTAGGTAAAATTTTTAGTCGGGAATACATTTTCTAAATTCACAAAAACATACATACTCATTTTATATAACCATCGAAGAAATTCGTTAGGTTTTTTTTTGTTTTTTGGAATTCCAACTCCATTCATAGAATCATTACAAAATTGGTATCCAAAACAAGATTATGACGTCATGAGGAGATAAGTTGAATTCAGCCAAGTATATTAGAAAAAGTCCATTCCTGCAAAATGAGTTAATGAGCGAATTTTCTAATAAATCATTAAAGATATGGTAAGGCAAATCGAAATATCATCTACATGAGAAAATAGTCAGCGTTGTGGATGTGGCACATAGCATGAATCGTTGAAATTATACAATGGGCCCCCTGGTTAAACATATTGTTGAGTAATACATGCATTCTAGGGGACGTCCCATTGGATAAGCGGTAGATCAATTTAAACCAGTTGGTAAGCGATAAAACTGTTTCACTCGATGTAATTTATTTAGTATTTCAGGCAAAAAATAGTGGTCTCCCCCTCCCACCCCCACCCATATCCACCATAACGTTTCTAGCGGCATGGGAGCATCGAATTTGAAGAGCTTTTGAAAAATCATGATCTACGATACCCAACATGCTAATTCGAGTTCACCCCCCCCCCCTCAACCAATGGTGCCAGTCTGGCACCAAAGCGGAAAAAGGTCGTAACGATGAACTTTCATCTATTAGTTTTGGTAGGCAATCCGTCACGTATTCAAGGTGAAACACACACAAAAAAAAGAAAATAAACACGAAATAATCTTATGCAGTTTATGGTGCCCTGGCACCATGGTGGCACCACGATTACTTCCATGGTGGTACAGAGAATAATTCATGAAAATCCGGAGGTGTAATGAGAATTTTTCCTCAATTTAAAAACTTGGGCACAATTAGTAAGCTGTAAAGAAGCCGAAATATTAAAAAATCGGATATTTTGCGAATATTATCCCCCCACTTGCCCTCTCCCATACTAATTTTGATACTCTGGTGAAATAGTGTACAATTTGGAAGATTCTTGAGTCAAACAAAAAAGAAACACGCAAATCGGTAGGAAATTGAGGCCTGCGCAGAGTTTACAAGATTATACCCGCAAACGCTCGTTTTTTAGGACGTCCCACAGTAAGACTTGGGCGTCCTTATGCGATCGATCTGAGGTAAAGTTGGACAACACTCAACAGAAAAAAAAAATTTCCACACAGTAATCCGTTTTAGACCATTCTGAATCCAAATCCGCGAAAAAAACCATAGGTGTATGTCTGTGTGTGTGTGTGTGTGTGTGTATGTGTGTATGTGTGTATGTGTGTGTGTGTGTGACAAAATCTTGTGTCGTCTGCACAGGCCTTAGTACTCAACCGATTTTCCTGGTTCTTTTTTGTTCGATGCGGAAAACTATCTAGTTGTGCACTACGTCGCCGGAATTTTGAATTTTGCTTTTTAAGGGGGGGAAAGAGGGGGTTAATGCTCAAAAAACGTGCGTTTTTGGGCATAATCTTGTGTACTCTGCCCAGGCCTTAATTCTCAACCGATTTTTGTGGTTCTTTTTTTCATCGACGCGGAAAACTATCTGGTTGTGCACTACGGCGCCGGAATTTTGAATTTTGCTTTTTAAGGGGGGGAAAGGGGGGTTAATGCTTAAAAAACGTGCGTTTACGGGCATAATCTTGTAAACTCTGCCCAGGCCTCAATTTCCTACCGATTTGCGTGTTTCTTTTTTGTTTGACTAAAATAACTACCGAGTTGTACATGATTTCACCAGAGTACCAAAATTCGCAAGGGGAGGGGATGAGTGGGGGGTAATATTCACAAAATATCCGTTTTTTTCAATATTTCGGTTCCTTTATAGCTTACTAATTGTATCCAACCTTTGAAATTGAGGAAAAATTCTCATTATACCTCCGAATTTTCATGAATTATTCTCTGTACCACCATGGAACTAATAGTGGTGCCACCGTGGCGCCAGAACACCATAAACCGCATATTTCGTGTTTTTTTTTTGTTTTTTTTTTTTTTGTGTTTCACTTTGAATACGGATGTGAACCTCGACGGACCGCCAACTAAAACTAATAGATGAAAGTTCAATGTTACGACGTATTTCCGCTTTGGTGCCAGACTGGCACCATTGGAGGAGGGGGGGGGGTGAACCCGAATTCGCATGTTGGGTATCGTAGATCATGGATTTTAAAATGCTCCTCAGATTCGAGTCTCCCATGCCGCTAGAAATTTTATGGTGGATAAGGGTGAGGGGGGGGGGGTGTCACTATATCTTCCCTAAAGTAATGAATGAATTACATCGAGTGAAACAGTTTTATCGCTTACCAACTGGTTAAACTGATCTAATGCTTATCCAATGGGACGTCCCCTGGAATGCATGCATTACTAAACAATATGTTTAATCATTAACCCCCCCTTCCGGATTAGTGTGTGGTTATTTTTTTTCTGTTGAGTGCCCAATTCTTACTGTAGGACGCCCCAAAAATAAACAAAAAACCTCCAAAAATATTCTCCTCGTCAAAAAAACACAAAGCCACACGTAAATTGTTATTTTTTTCCTATGTCAAGTATACCATACCCACATACTGTATGCACAGGGTATGTTTTGAAGATGTTAAGAGTCCATATTCATGTTCTACTCGTCTCCACGAACTCACAGAGTACCCACTCTGCTATTATGTTTTATGTATTATGAGTACAACGAATATACGAAGGCTTTTTTCGTTATTTATATAAATAATATATATATGGGTATATATATTGCAGTGAAATGCGAAAACACTTTCAGTGTAAATATTTCATTCTTTCGTTGAACAACAACGTGAACAAACAAGAAAAAAATTACGGAAAACTTCGGGAATATTTCACTAAAAGCGTCTTCAGCCCGAGTAGAAGAGATAACCCGCAAAACAAGGCACTCGAGCTGAATATGCTCTACTCTGTCAGGAAGTTCTACCCGGCTTGGAGACGTTATTAGCATGTTATATATATTTTTGGAAAAAACTTCAGGAATCGTTTAGAATGTTCCAAAACGGATTTTAATGAAAAACAAAATCAAAAAAGTCCATGAAAACGTATTGCGATAGCTTAATTTTCTTTGACAATTCGCTAAAATTATAGAAAGGTAGTTACTGAAACTTACAAATTGGGATCCATTAGTGAATAGCTGGCATTGGGAATTCTTAGCTGCACACAGATGCTGTACAAGAGGGAGAATATGGGAACTCACAAAATGGATGGAGGTGCAAGAACCATGGGGCTACTGGAAGGTGTTGCAGAGTGGAACTGAATACGTAGGCAGAAACTGAGGAGAGCAGCCACCGACAGCGAGAGGGGGAGTTACGCAAGGATGACGTCACCAACTGCTGAGCTCAGGACCTTTTTGAGTCAGATTCACCTACTTCTCCGTTGGAACTATTGTCTTTGCACTGGGCTAAGAAGAATTTCCGCAACGAGTCTTTTGGTAGTGTTTGTTGTAAACATAGTTGACACCGGACCTCGCCGGATTCCTTGAATTTATAAACAATCTGCGAATTCGATGGGATAAAACAAAGAGACGTTTATAAGAATGCGGAATCGTGCTCTCAGTGAATTCAATCAAACTATTGTACCGATAAAAGTGTCAGCAATGAATCACGAGAAATGAGAAGTTATAGCCTTCCATTAGAACTTATGGGACAAAAGATTATTACAAATAATCAATCTATCAATAACCAGGACCCGCAAAATAATGGATTGATAAGTTTAGTTTTCACAGATTCTGAAAATAATGGATTTGGACTCCAAAATGTGACATGTTTTGCTTAGTTAGATTTGACGTTGTTGGGTAATACAGAGTAGAAGCAATGTTAATCCTATAAAACTGATACAATTTAGTTAACTGGATGAACCTGAATTGTCTATAATCCATCATAAGTTATGTAGATGGGAGGATTCACCTAGAAAAACAATGTCAGAATGTCAGTCGATTAAAATCTTTAATGATATTTCTCAGAAAACCACTAAGATGGCCATATCTTTGTTGTATGAATTTCCATTGTTCATCCATTCTTGACCTGCAGTAGGGGTATTTGGAGTACTATGGAGAGAGACATACATACCCCATTATTGAAAATGGGCGCACATAACAACAGATATTATTACGCAGCGGCCGTGAGTGGTGTCTGGTGCCAGCGACCCACTCCAACTTCTTCAAGGTCCCAATCGCTTTCTTCGTTTTTTTTCTGAGATGAGATCACTCATTCGGGAAGCCAAGCGGAGACCTGAGATTCCTCAGAGCTCGCTTCCAAAACAAACGAAGTTGAGAAGGCTGGCGTATGATCGAGCTCTCAACAGATTTACAATCAAACCATTGAAAGTTAATAAGTCCAAACTGAGAAAACCAGTAAACAAGAGAATAGACAAAGATGGTGATCATCATGGTTCAATCCAACTCAAGCATTTGAATTTAAAGCGTGGAGAAAATGCAGGAAATCATTATATAACGATTTATTATTTTTCATACAGATAACCATTCTGCATTGATCATTGTTTCTGATCTACTTTACTAGAAGTTACCTACTTAATAATCAACCTTCAGGAGCATGAAAAGTTTCAGAGGAGCATTCAACTGTACTTGAATAGGTTCGCGTAAATTCAGCTGATGTTGGGACGGCAGTATGGCTACTATTGATACCGATATTTAGATACCAAATTCGCATACATCTCCCTTATTTGTACGGGTACAAAAGTACAAACACACAAGCTCAAGTTGTCAGCCAGGTAAGTTGTATGCGCGTAAAATAAAGCGATTCACAGTCGTGTTGCAGCATTTAGTCAGTTTTTACAGAGGCTTTCTTTGTGGTTTCATTAAATCATAAAAACTGGTTTTTTTTTTAATCGGAATCAAAAACGGTGTTCAGAAATCAATTTTATTCAGTTCAAATTCAAAGGTTCATTACTGAAGATAAACGCTGCAAATTATTACAAAAATGTTTATTACTTTTCTGCAAAGATCACTCGCCTGAAAAGAAAACAGATTTGCCATCGTCGTTACCTACCAACCATATTTTGGCTTCACAATCCACTTTTGGTTTATTATTTTCAATAGCTAATGATCATTTGAAATCGACCAATAAAAGTAACCCCTCCTCAAAATTTGTTGGTTTAGGTTTCAAGGTACGTAGAATCCGTAAATCGAATAAAAATGTTTCTGTCTGTCCGCAAGACTTTCCTTAGTTAACATGGACCAATTTTTATGAAATTTGGCATATGGGCTCCATTTGCGGTCTAGTTGAGCCCCGAAGTTTTGGTTTGTCCGTCACTTCTATGGGGTGAAAAATAAGGACTGAATTTTTCAAAACGCCCTAACTCAACACTCACGAAATAAAAGTATACCTTTATTCGTCTCATTCGAATCTAAAAATTTAATTATATTCTATATCGGTGAAAAACAATACATTGTAAAAACAATACATTGTTTTTCACCGATATAGAATATAATTAAATTTTTAGATTCGAATGAGACCAGCCAGAGCTCCGTTGGAGAACTTATGGGTTGGACTTACGATGAATCAGAAACACGAGTGTGATTCGCAAAAGAAGCCTAAAACCCGTACAAATTTTAGCTGACCAAAATGCGATTTGTTCCGCAACCAGTATTCAAAATTCCGAATGTTTGCGTACAAAAAAGCTTAATTTTATTAAATTTTACGAGGTACCATCAACCATCAATAAGGAATGAAAAATATAATTTTGTGGGGAATGATTCCGTTTTACTTTCAACGTGGAATTTCGAATGTAGCTAATCAATACCCCTGCTTTCGTCTAGCACATTCTTGATCTCGAACACTATGATAGTGAACAAGTGGAAAGGAATGTGCATTAGGTAATCTCAATAAAATAAATAGTAATGAATTTTTGTTTTGTTATATGACCAAGACTAAATTACAAGCGATTCATAATTCACTTACATAATTTTAGATTAGGCACATTATTTTTCCATTATTAATGCCGTGAAGTTCCTATTAGCCATCTGTGTCAGAGGAGATCTTAGTCAGATCCGATCGTCATCAATTCATTCAAAATCTATAAAAAATCTTCAACAATAAGTTTTCACATACTTTCAGAGATACCTAACAGATACCTAACATAGGTATTTTGGAGCTGAAAATTGTGGTGTAGGAGTTTTTAAGATTGTTGAATACGATTCTGAGATCTGATACAACAACCTCCAATCCACAATAGTTGCCAATTTTTCAAAAAGTCTACCAAGTGAAGAACAAATGGAAATTTAATTTTTATGGATTTTTGTTTTTCATTACACAATGTAAAATAATGCTTCCGCTATCTTGGGCTCAGAAGCACTAAATAATATTGCTAATTTCTCTTTCTTTATCCTTGGCATCATTCTCAGCTCCTCCCATCTCCTGCACCAGAACGGAATAAATAGGCTAGGACTCTTTATGTTTATGGCGTCCGGGGAACAATAAACAACGGTACTCCTCGCGGGGGACCCACGGACAGGCATCTTCAAAATGAAACGCGAAACCGAATATCAGATTGGATGAAGGCCCAAAGTTATTTTAAGCCTGTTCTAGTAGGGGCCAAGGCGCAAAGCAAAGATGACCCAAATAACTGCTCGAAGATAAAAGAAGGCCTACGATAAGTTGTGATAAGATACAATGACGAAATACTTTGAGAGCGGTTCAATGACGTGGTGAATTACTAATGCAGTTGTAAACAGTCACCAGAACAGATAGCAGGAGACAGCTAATAGCGGATTATTGATGTTGAATGAAGTAAAGAAAAATAGGAAACTCATGCAAATCAAAAACTCTAGAAGGGCATGTAAAATCCGTTGGTTAGAAAATTATTGCGTTGATGAGAGCACTAATAGGTAGATAACAAAATACTATTATATGAAACATGAACTTTACGATTAAGTTGATGGTTTCTTACATTTATAAACAACAACACGATTGAGATACCGTTCCGATTTATGTAGAATTTTCAGAATATTTGTTTTTTTTAAATCAATTTCCCTGTTGATTGGGTTGCTATGAAATTCATCAGGAACCAACTGGCAACTACCCTTCAACTGGAGCAAAAACGTAAGATACATCGTGAGAATCGATATTTCACTAAAATAAAGTTAGTTATGTTTGTGCAGACGATATTTTTGGTGCGATGAGGATGACATTTATATGGGATGCCTTAAAATTTCCTCGAAATCGAATAATTTTCAACGTATACTTTTGCCCGGTGCAAGAAATATGACGTATTTTTGTTGTTTCCCAAACGCTGTGGCTTCTACTGATCCAAATGCATAAGAACTTGTAGACAATCGACTTGGAGCAAAACTCAACCCGAATTCGTAATATAAGAAACTTAAAAAGCAAAAGTTCAAAGGAATTCACGTAATCACGCAAGTGCAGAGAGCTCCGATCCAATGAAACTCCTTAGACTGAATATACTCTTGAAAATCCAATTAAAATGGAACAATATTTTCGTATGGTGTTTTGTCACAGACCGACAGATGATGAACCGACAGCTATGGAACTAAAAGTGTACAAAAAGCTCTGAAACTCAAAATGCGAGTGAACATTTTTATTTTGGTGGACCAAATTTTTTACTTGCTGCACGAATCAATTGTTTCCCTTCTTTGATAGTGAAGAAGCAAAATATTAGATGGCTTATAGAACTTTCAGACAATACTCTAGAATTGAGTGCCACTTTTCATAGAATTTCTACGATCGACAACTACCATCACAATCATTATCAAATTATAATAACATTCAAAATCAGAATGTTCTCTTCGATAATCAGCTCGAACACTTCCTCAGATTGTTGTAGTTCGACGACTAAGCGAATGGAAATCCGGATTGAGCGAGGCAGTAAGAGCAAGTAAAAGGCAATGCAAGGTGGGTGAAGAGGTTATAAGATGACAGGGATTATACAAGACTCAAAAGAGAGGTGGGAGGACTCGTCAACGTTCGAACCATTTGTAGGTGAGTGTAAGGCGAAGGTGAGAGCAGAGCAGCTGGCCGCAGAAGGAAGGGAGACAAGAGTCACGACCAGGAGAGGAGGGAATTGGAGCGGGTATGGGGAACAAGGGCACTGCCTTGGTCCTGGTGGCCATGATAGTGAATCGGGAATGGCAGTGGGGGCTCCCACCAGCCCATGACTCCAGCTACGACGGTGAACCTCGCTGATGGTTGAGAGACCTTTGCCTGGAGGACGCAACAAACCCGGCAGGGTGAGAAAAGTTCTCTTTAGTTCATACGAAAGTAAATAATACGATATCACCAGACTAATCATCTCATGATATGACCACACTGCCCGCTCTGATGGGTGGAAAATTCACTGACTGGCAGACATAACTGGGTAATACATAATAGCTGAAGAACCGCACGTCAGAGTTATTCGTCAATCTATGCACACAAGATACGATTGCAACAAACAATTGACGTGCTTATCAAATTGGCAATCTTTGAATAGCCACCACTACCAAGATTTGTCGATGGCTCCACGGAAACTCAAGTGAATGGCTATGGTAACTGTATGTTTACAATATACTCGTTTACCCTCTTCAGGGCCAGAACTCTTGGGTTCTGAAGAGTTGCGTATAGTTGTGTGATTGGTTGCTGAGCTGTTCACCCTTTAAAGTAAGAGTATCAGATAATGTTAATGTGATGTGTGTTTTCTTTTTGCAACGCAGGACAATTCTGTACTACCACTAACTTCAGTATTGTTCGGCCTCCAAACAGGGTTATGCTCTACACTGTCTTCTATGCAAAATTTAAGTGAGTTTTCTTCCTCAACTCTAAAAATAATCTCAGTTTAGATAATGATAAATTGCAAGGTAGGTCAATGTTTGACTGGTTTATTTAATAATGTAATACAAATAGGACCATAGAGTCCTATAGACTTAATAGGACCATAGTTTAATACTTTACTATTTTGAATTGAAAGTGTGACAGTGTACGAACGGTTAAGTTATACATTATAAGAATGCATACAAAATAATGTTGAACATTTACAGGACCTACAATAATTGGAAGAAAACAGAGATTTTAGTCGTATGTTTTCAAAATTCTCTCTTCAAAGACTTTTTAAACATAAGAACAGATTTTTGTACATCAAAAAGATCTACATATTCATTATGTAGACGCACTACTTGAACATGAAATGATTTGGCCAATAAATGTTTAGAATTTCGTTCCAAAACTATTGTGTATCGGCTAAAAACACAAAATTTGTTTTAACATAATCTGGGCGACCGTACTTCAAAATTTTGAATAAAAGAACCCCCAATCCAATTTTTTCATTCTTTAATTTTCAGCCAACCTAGGTACTTTCTATGAAGTGGTGTAACATGATCATGAATGGTGAATATGGGAAACAACATGGATTGGACAAGCTTCAATTCAACAGTTTGAGGCAGGTGGTAAGGTAAGCTAGGCGTCTAAATTGATACCTCCCCCCGCCCCAATATACTTTACAACAAACATTCTTCACTTAGTTTCCTATTTAAGGTTGGAATCCACCTCTATGCCCAAATTCTTCACGATGAACTCATAATTTAATGACAAATTATCAACATTGATTATAAAATGAAAATAAGTGCTGAGACGACAGACCCTTGAGGAGTTCCTACTCGATTCGAACACCAAGAAGATTCCGACTCATCATAATTTGAGGGAAAGAGAAAGATAGAAGAAGAGACTGTTGACGCATTCCAGTTATTAAACACTTTTGGTAGCCAGGCTACGCAATGCCTACTCAGCCCAAACACATCAGTACTACATCGATTTGTGATGCCATCAACTCAAAGAAGAATAGTACGTACAAAGCGCCGGTTCCGACCATTACACTCTAATGACTCCATAGTTGCAGATAAAAACACAGCTATAAATTATACATAAACGACTGGAAACAACAATGATTTCAACCATAACTCTTCGTGGTAACAATCAGTCAATGCTTCCAAGCCACCCGAAGATAAAACACTCAACAATCCTCATCAGCACTCCGGGCTTATCTCGCCGTAAAGTAAACACTGTAAAAGTTGTTTGGAGTTCCAAAGAAAGCGGTTTGTCGGATATCCCCGATTGTTTATGAGCTGAAACAGTAATTTTCTGGTTCGTGTCTCTTCTCTGGTCCAATAACAGTGAGGAAATCTCAAGTTTAACGACAAGACGCAGACAACCAACCATTTGCAAGCGAGACTTGTTTTATTGGCTCACATCGTGAACAGGTCAACATTATAAAACATTCATATCATCAGCTCATAATAGCTTTATGACCTGAGGACACTAGAACACTTAAATTTCAATTTAATTCTTAAACACTCGGGCCTAAAATGAAGGGATCGCACAATCTATATTGAACGGGATCAAGCAAGACATTTATTCACACACTGAATCATATCAATATATCATGGGAGATGATTTCCGCATTACCCAACGCTTACCCCTTGAGATCGTGACTGAGACATTTCGGCGGTTGGGTTGGCAGCGCTTGATACAAGGCCAAAAGTGCCTGGCGGATGTTCACCAGGTTGAGTGAGGATCGCCGAAGGATTTATTGATAAATTATAAACAGTGACACAGCAGACATACTGTGCAAGGAGTATACCTACTGTGGGTACAAAATATCTAGATTCTAGCCCGGAGACAGACCAGCCCACTCAGCATAGCCGTGCACTCAATAATACAATCTGAGTCAGTTTTAAGTTAGAATTGAGTTTACGTACAACAAAACAAGGCAGAAACACAACAAAACAAAAGAGAATGGGGACAGCATGTAGCCCTAAGCAGAGCTAGATTACCCAGTTTGTAAACCGATTTAACCCTCAGAATCAGAAGGGGTTAATGAAAATGTACCTATAATATCCTCCTGACTACCTGGCCAACTTTTGTAGAAAATTGGGCGCGTCGAGGCCGTAGAAACGGGGATTGAATTCAAACGTTTGCATTCAACGGGGCTCATATACAGTTCGCGACGAGAATTTTTCGTTTTATCGGTTACCATCTTGTCCAGAAGTGGTGGCACTTACAATCCAAGAGCTCATACTCGTTAGGTACTGAACTTTAAAGAACGTACAGGAATTGATTCCTACAAAAACTGAGATAGGTATACTCACTAAGTTGAAAATCTTTGATGTTTTTAGTGTTTTAAATGGGATTTGTTCTTCCTCTTACTTACTTCATAGTTTGAACCTTTACTCCAAGATTCCTTGTATTTTGGAATCATCACAAAATTTCCTGAAAGAATAGAGGAAGAACTGAATGAATGGAAAATGCCTTTCCTGCCCACTAACCAACAGTAGCAAGTAAGTATGCAAGCGCATAAGTGATTTTCGTCATACAAAACTTTGGAGGTAAGTTTGTAATTGGCTCCATTATGATCGTGAAAATAAGTAAGGAAGCTGTCTGCCCATCCAAATTAGAAGACGTTTTTCAGACTTTATTATCCAATCACATTCGAACGGCATTGAGGATAATTCCAAGTAGCCGGAAGCTTTCAAAGGAACAACTAACAAACCTTTCAGGGAAATTTCGTATTAATCAAACTTCAATTCTCGTTAACCTTCTGAAACAAGCTTATAAATGAAACGTCGCTTTATTAAGTAAACCGGTTTCTCCGTGCTCAGCCCAATTAAAATCAGATGACGCATATCCGAAGGAGTAAAGCTTTGACTGGAATCCTCTCACTATCAGAATAATGAAATAATCAAGAGATTCTGAGTGCGAAAAGAGAAGTTCTGGAACGGAAAACTTTCAAGCGCCATTACGTCCAAACATCTCAGGGACTAAAATTTTCAAGAAACAAGAATTCTCCAGAGTGTTACATAATATAATATTCACTCCAATTCCAAAATTGTCTCTAGGTTGGTTTTTGACAAGTAAAAGAAAGGTTCAATCTGGACAAGCGAGGAAAAGTAAGAAGGAAAATTTAACCGGAGAACGCATTTGAGCTCTGTGAAAAAGAGACGATGCGCAATTTGAGTGTGTTGGGAAACAAGAAAAAGATGATTAATGTGAATCAGTTGAAGAATATTAACAAAAAATCAAGGTCGATCAGTTCTGGTATGTACGTTTAATCCTCCAAACATATGAGAAAAACTGGCACAAAATACCGAATACAATTTTCTCCAATAGGATCGGACTTTTAGTTCAACTATTTAGGTAAGTAAAGGTTCATCTCTAATGAAAAATTTGACTTCACATTCGATACTAGCAATCCCAAAACCAAGAACTTTACCAACGTTCAAGAAAAAACCTTATGAAACTGAAAGTTGAAAAGTTCGCCAATTGTTTCATACATTTTGAAGTGGAATAAAATTGAATTATTATTGTTATTTTGACAATTCATACATAGTAATGTATAGGGTTCAATACTCACAGTTGAGACTGGGGCTTGGTGTCAGGTTTCTTTCGCTTCTTAGAGCTGGCTCCGGTAGAGCTCATCTTAGCCCACAGGGGGTCTGATGGCAGCTCACATCGGACCAACCTGCAATAAAAACAGTGGAAATTACAGATACATTCCATAATATTCACCTTACATTGCTGATTTGATCAGGACAGAGGAAACAGTTAATACAAGACAAGTATACATACATAGTGCACATGGATAGTATCAGTACAATGTGTACAGACACTAGTAATCGATCATTTTTGTGTAGGTAATAATGTTTATATTTCTAAGAAGTCGAGGTAGTAAACACAAAAAGCTCCAAGTCGTTGGGAAATTCTTGGTTAAGGAGAGTTGAGACAGGTATTCTTGACTACACACTTTGAGGTTCAGCTGTATAGGTAGTAATCACATGTATTGATAAAATCCGGATACTGATGAGAAGAACTATACATTTACGAACTATACATTTCTTTAAAGTAACTTTTATTACCTACTATACATTTCACGACTGTCTTCTTTGAATTATATAGGAAGGACTCTGCAGAAATTTAGGAAGGCAATATTCGGGAGATCTTATTCGACTCCAACAAAAATTTAAGCTGACAGAAAATATCTTATGTAACAAAGATAACACAGAAATAATGTAAACGGTAGGTACTACTAATCTTAGGTGATCCAAAAGAATGACAAGGGAATTTCAGAGAGAAATTAATGATGCGATGGAATTCCATTTTGTTGGGAATGATCCTACAGTGCTCGGATATCTCATAAGTTGGAGGAAGAATAATGCGGCGCGAGGGTGCAACTCACCCCTCACATAACTGTCAAGGCATTATTAGAGCCATAAATCAAGTATGGGAAATTAAAAAATAATTACCATCGTGCCAAGACAGTCAGTAGTTTGTAATAACGCGGATGCTCGAGCCCAGCTGCTTTTGGATAAATATATTTCAAGTCTGCTGAAGATCACTAACGTGTTATTAATCGAAACGTGTTAATTATTTGAAACGCTCAGCAATCAACTCCAATACATTTATCGCCTGTTTTACAAAACGTGAAATGACTTAGGGGATGGTTCCCTTTCGGTTTATTATTTTCAATAATAAGCCTTTGGAATCGAGCAAGAAAAAAGGAATGTTAACCCCCCCTCAAAATTTGATGTTGTACGTTTCAAGGTACGTAGAATCCGAAAATCGAATAAAAACCAAAACTTTTTCAACAGCACCAATGAAAAACACAAACGGTGGATACAGCTTTCGTACAAGTACGCAACCACGAGAGACATTTTATGTCTTATGTTTAATAAATTGAGAGCTTTCCAATGAGTGGTGAACGATTTTTGTGGGGTGGAAAATGAGGAAGTTAGTTTTCCCTAGGAACGATTGGTTGTACGTGAAAATCATCAGAAATTTCCGCGTAACGCTCCCCGCGTGACGATTTTTCATTTATGTGCCATAGTAAAGACATAAAATGTCAAAAAATATACACGTCAAATCCGGAGGAATAGAAGTAATTGCAATGGATGGGATTTATCAAAAGATCTGATTAAGATTCAATATCTAACAAATGTCGTACTAGGTAGGTATCTACTCTAGCGTTATCTAACCTAGAGAACGGTAGCAATCGAGTGTACAGAATAAAATCGTGAAATATTAGCAGTTTTACTACAAATCTTCCTCTCAAGTCAGTACATAATATATTATCACCAATAATAACAGCTTATATAATTTACCATAACAATCAACCAACTTCAGGCTTCAGGGTGAAGCACAATATTATTAGCAGAGAATGTAGAGAATGACTAATAAAGAAATGTTTGAAACTACCAGTATACCACACTTTACTGTCTAGGATATGGAAGCTCCACAATCAGCTGAATCAAAAATTGAGTGCCAACCCAGAGCAGCTGAATATGGCAATGAAGTAGGGAGTCACAAACGAAAATCTAAATTGTGGTACAATATTATATTCACGTTGCTTAGAGGTCCCATTTGAATACAATACTTCATAAATCACGAATCAGAATGTATAATTATGAACATAGTATTATTTTACCCTACAAGATTGCTAAGCCCAACAATTAATTACATTTTTCAAAATGTTGGCGGAAGAATGTTAATTGATCAACAGATTCACCTCGGAGAGGTGCAGCTTATATTTCCTTCAAATTCGATAAATCTTTCATAATTATTTGATTCCGTTTATGTACACTATATCTATGATTATGATATCCGTATTTTGAAATATTATGGTCTGATTCCGAGAGTGAGAACTAGCCTACAATTATTGTAGGCTAGTTCTCACTCTCGGAATCAGACCATAATATTTCAAAATACGGAATACCTTTATTATAAACGTGGATTAAAAGATTTCAGACAACTCGATACCACCAAAGGAATACGTAAGCAGTGGACGGAATCAGCTGTGACGAAGGCGGACGAGCCGAGGAAGGGTCGCACGGAGCAGTTGGCCATATTGAGAGACCCCCTCCACACGGACCGCGGGCCAACCGGTGGGTGACGTCACAGCGTTTTTAGGTGAAGGGCAGACGCCACATGTAAATGTAGAATCCAGCGATTCCTTGTCTCCGGTGCTTCTGACAACTCACGAAAATCCTGTCCACCGGGCAGAACGTAATGTTGCAGGGTGAGAATAATAACCATAATGAGCAAAATATAGGTATACAAAGGTGAAGTATTCAGGTAGCCGAAAAGTTACAATTTTATTGGTTGATTCGAAGATAATGAAATTGCTGCTAAAGTTTTTTCGTAGCTTCAGTACTCAGGGATATCCAATGAGTCTCTGTCCCTAACCATAGTTCCATTCATGACAGTTTTAGACTAATGGGGGATGCGCCTTGATTTTTTGCTTCCGAGTCTACCAAGGTAGCGGAAGCTTTGTTTTCACTTTTCAAGGACGAAAAAAAAAAGTTCTCCAAAATAAAAATTTTCACTCGCGTTTTGCGTTTTAGACCTTTCTGAACAATTTTGGTTCAGTGTCTGTGTGTCTGTGTGTCTGTGTGTCTGTCTGTCTGTGTGTCTGTCATGATTTCCTTGTAACGCGCATAACTATACGAAGTTATTGTCCGATTTCAATGAAATTTTCAGGGATTGTGCGGGTTGGTGTGTAGACGGTCCCCTATGAAAATCATCATCCCCGGACTGATAGAAGCGACTGCGCATGCGCAAACGTGAATTCCTTGAAACGGCCATAACTTCTACATTTTCCGTCCGATTTCGATGAAATTTTCAGGGATTGTGCGAGTTGATGTGTAGACGGTCCCCTATGAAAATCATCATCCCCGGATCGATAGAAGCGACTGCGCATGCGCAAACGTGAATTCCTTGTAACGGCCATAACTTCTACATTTTCCGTTCGATTTCAATGAAATTTTCAGGGATTGTGCGGGTTGGTGTGTAGACGGTCCCGTATGAAAATCATCATCATCGAACTGATAGAAGCGACTGCGCATGCGCAAACGTGAATTCCTTGAAACGGCCATAACTTCCACATTTTCTACCCGATTTCGATGAAATTTTCAGGGATTACGCTGATTAGGTTGTAGATGGTCTCCAATGAAAATCAAGGCCTTAAAATTTATAGAAGCCTCTTAGCATGCGCATACGTAAAATCCTTGTAACAGCCATACCATTTACATTTTTCATCCGAATTTGATGAAATTTTCTAGGATTGTCCAGATTAGCGTGTAGATGGTCCCCTATGAGGGTAGTGGAAGGTACTTAGAGATTGGTGTTTTGAGATTAACTACTATGCATCGGATCATCTATATAATCGGGTTATGGATACGAGGAAGCTATGTGCCACACCCACTTGGCAGACGTTTTTTAGATTTTTTCGAAAGTAGACTACATCCTGAGAATTTTGGCACCAACCGCGACCTTCTAGCGTGTGTAAATCTTTTCCTATGAATTTTTAAAGTTTCGAAAGTTTATGACGTCACGCGCCCCTCTCGTCTGGGCTGGACCCCCCAGCCCTCTGTGACGACATAAACGGTCGAAACTTTAAAAATTCATAGGAGAAGATTTACAAACGCTAGAAGGTCGCGATTGGTACCAAAATTCTCAGAATGAGGTCTATCTTAGATTAAAAATAACAATAAACAGTTTTTCCTATCCAGGCGCACACCCTATTCACTATTGACCTGACACTGCAGGTTGAAAAAATGGTACCCTCCAAAGGAAACATTATTTTCGCATTTAGCACATTAGACCTTTCTGGCGAATTTAGGCTATACATATCTTCCTGTTTTTGCCACGGGCAAAAATGTATGAAACTACGCTTCAAATTGACGGAATTTTAAGGGCTTGTGCGCACTACTTGAACGAAGTTAGAACGAATAATAGTTTGTGATTTTATGAAACACATTCTCGCAACCTAATGACCAAATTTCGCTCAAATACAAATGGAGAGGGTCATTAGAAGCAGGTTGCTTATGGATCCCATCTCACATGAAGATACAGTACCATCGCATAGAGTAAGAGGAAAAAACCTTACATAAAGGGGAATAAAATTTCCCTCACGCATGTGGTTGCTGTAGGATCCAAACATGATTGCCTTCTCAAAAGCCGAAACATTTCCAAGATTTCCTTAAAAAACAGTCGTGGATAGTTCCTCAAATTCAACGGAATGTCATCAATACCGCCAGATTGTCTTCTCTTTAGATGTAGATAACCGATAGGGTGTCACCAAATTTCGAAAAGGCCCCGGAAGCCAAAAACTTATGTAAATAATTTTAATGTGCTGAGAAGAACGCGAGGCAGAGAACGAGGCTTTTCCTTTAATACTTACCTACACCTACTAGCAATAACAACTGAGAGTTGAGGGGGGTTTCTTTACGAAATTTGGTTCTTGGTTTCTAGGGATGCACAACAGAGTATCACGATACTCTAAACAATGATCGCATCTTATCAGCTGAAATTTGAAAGAATATTAGGCCTGTTTCTATTAGTGAACAATCTTTTGCGATTCACACTCTGTAACAGCTTTTGTTTTTTTTCAACTTTTTCAATTGTTGTTCATGATCAATAGTTTATTGTAACCATTTAATTTGGCGCCCATGCACAATTAAAGGTTGCATAATATGCAATAAATTGCATAATATGCAATAAATTGCATAATATGCAATAAATTGCATAATATGCAATAGGCACATATTATGTGCCTTAATAAAAGAAGAACCTATTCACACTCGTGTTTCTGATTTATTGTAAGTCCAATCCTCAAGTTCTCAAGAGGGTGGTCTCATTCAATTACAAAAATTCAATTCTATTTTAAATCAGTGAAAAAAAAACAATATCTTTATATCGAGAGTTTTCGAGCTATTGCGTTTTATCACTCTTTAGGCGTGACTGACACCAAAAGCATTGGTGGACATATTTTATCAAAATCGGTCCATGGGAACTGGGCAAAGTTCCGCGCTTGGCCGAGTTTTTTAAAATTCGATTTTCGGATTCTACGTACCTTGAAACGCAAAACATCAACATTTAAGGGAGGAGGGGGGTTAGCTATATTTTTTCTTGTTCGATTCAAAAGGTTCGTTATTGAAAATGATAAACCAAAACCGACTATTTCCACCTCAAATAATCTCAGATATGAGGGTTTCTCGAGCGGGTGAGACATAATTATGTGTACCCCCATAATATTGTGAGGAAATCTTCCTTTCTCTCGTTTATACTCCAACAAGAAAACATTATTGTAGAACCATTTCGAATACAAATTTCCCAGGTAATCGACGATCATTAGGACTTCTGTAAAAGGGTATTAGTGGCCAAGCTCGACAAGTCCCTAAGATTTGAAAAGATCTCAACGCCACAAATGACATGAAATATCCTAAATCCTAAATATAGTACCAGGCAGCAAAGGAATGGAACTTTCACGTCTAAATGACAGTACGACTTTCCTTAACTAGTAATTATTTCGACAGCAACAAAACGTTTAAAGGAAGTTGCGAAACGCGTGGTTGCAACTTTCTAATGGCAAATGAATACCTTTTACTACCGCACAAAAGGACCCATGATGAAGTGCGTTTCTTTTAGAGGTCGGCAGTATTACTTAAGTTCTATAGAATGTATGTAGTATTGAATTGAACATATTTTATGAATGTTGGTAGTTACTGCAGTTTGAATACAACAATTGAGCTTTTCCCACTATTATAGTAAGCTGCATGTCCCAAAATGATTCAGGATTCAGGAAAAATAACTATATTTTGTTCCAACTTATGTCAGAAAATACTGAAAATTTGGGATCAAGCCACAGTTCAACAAAGTAATCTTTCGATAAACTCAAACCTGTATTAATCAACAATGTGTATACAACGACGGGGCGGTACAATATTTGAAACTAATGTTCGAATTCAGATAGGTACAAGTTCAATGTTATGAGACTAGACAGAGAGAAATGGTGAACAGAGAGAAATCCAGACGGGATCCAAGAATGAAAGAGCTGTGCTAAAAATGGACCCGGGAGAGCGAGGTGGATTACCTAATCAGACGACCGAGATCTTTGTGCACTTCCTTCAAGGTTCTCGACAAGGTTTAACAGACCAAGATTATTTCGTTATTCTTCACAGTCTCTTTAACTAGAGGAGAATCTACAACAACACGAGTGAGATAGTCAGCAGGAACGTCATGTTTGAATGGAATAACTACTACAGGCGATTCAACAATGCACACATGCACAGTACAAAACCAACCTTCAACACCGAGATCAAGGGGTTGCCTAAATAGATTCGTGATCTTTATGATATTACTTTTCAAGGATTAGTGTTATCGTATACGAAAATGACTTTGGGTGCTTTTTGAAAGACTGAACAGGAACCAACATTGATCATGCGCCACTATTTAAAATCCTTCACACTTGAGTGTGACGTCTCAACACACAATAATTGTGTGTGGTTATTGTAAATGATGATCCAAAACCAAGGATTATAATCTGTTTCAGTTCACTATTTCAAAGAGATCCTACAGAGGTTTGAATACCATAAAAATATGATGAACGAAACATGATAATTTTAGGATCAAATCAAGATTTTCCTACCTTTTTTAGACTTTACCTACCAGGGATTCCCCCATCAAAAGCCAAGCTTGCAGTCCGCATACAGTTGTAATTAACTATTATAAGTTCACTATAACCGTTGAAGATTATGCCTGCACAGAATTAACAGCAAGCTCAAGTATCTTACTTGTAGCCTAGTATTGAGACTTCAACAACAGACTTTTATGACAATTTAGGACACTCAATTCCACAATGAAGACATTTACTAAGAAAAATCAGAAGACGACACATCTCTTTGGAACTGCAATTGTCTTTTCGTGGCAGAAATGATAGCAAGAGACGCAGCACAAAAATAATGAAGTGTTATTAATCCTTCATTGCAGTCAGTATTGAAAGTTAAATTGGGCGAAACAGCCCGTAAGTCACATATCAACCGTCTAGCAAACTTGATCATTTTAACAGGTTAACTTGAATCAAGAGCCTGGGTAATTCTATTCTATAATAGAATAGAATCATCAGCTATGAGATTCTCGAATTGGGTTTCATACTGAAGAAAGTTGGACATCGCGAATTTCACCGGGGTTGCCTGATTTGTTCGACTTTTCTAGGTCTTCCCAAACTGGCAGAATCCCACCCATGAGGGGAAGAATTATACGACCTGATGAATCTCTGTCACGTTCAAACAGGATGAAGAGGTCATATGAAAATTTCCATCTATATTCATTATAACATCATTAAGAAGGAGGCCATTATTGTGGTTCAACATAATGCATTTCACAAGGGAACAGATTTCTCCCAAATCCCGAACTCGGGGGGTTCAACCATTCTTCGGTTCCTGCCAAAGATGGCCGCCAAGGACCACGAACGGTAGGCGTATCTAATCAGACGGCACGGTCCAGCTGCATCCCATTCAAGGCTAAAACACTTGCAAAGGCCTCTATCGCTATGCACATTATACGTTATCGTACGTGGCGATCAAATCTTATTAGAGGAACCACAGCAAGGTTCGTTCCCTGTGAAAACGCGATAGATGAAGCTCAACATTGTTAATCATAAGTCCGGAGAATTGAATATGCGAGATCACGAATGAAGCAGGAAATTGGTTATCAAGTCTTGGAGCACAGGAAAAATGATCCATCATTATGATACAAGCATGAACCACAACCACAACAAGAGTTGCGGGTATGAATTTGCAGCAGAGCAGCTACGACGCTAAACCACTACTAAAACGAATCTCGCACGCTTAGTTTTTTATTTTCAGGATCTTAGAGTTTTTAAACTAATCGGATGGAACGCCTGTAAGCCACAGTGTGCTCTAACACAAATTAAGGTAAACTATTTTTCACACGTAAGAAATTGCAACAATAAGTTATGAATTAGATTTGAGCATTTCAACATCAGACACCGCAAGTATTCAAATGAATGATTTGAATAATTATTCAGATGAATGATGGGCATCACCCATAAACTCGATCATCAAATTTTATGATTCTATTTCGACAGGATATTTCATACTTCTGCATAAAGTGTTGCCTCTAGGCCAGTATGGCATTTCAACATCGTGAAATGACCAACATCCATGGTGCGTTGGTCGATTGAAGCAGCTCACCTATCACGATCTTATGCGAGAAAAGCTTAGAAGGTAGAGCCAGACAATCATTACGGACTATTGTTTCAACGAATTTCATTGGTTAATACAACGAACGCTAAAGTTTATCTTTAGAACCAAAATATGTTAACCAAATATTTTAAGAAAATACTTTCCAAAACGGATTTTCATGGAGAAACGTCGAAGCTTCACTGATTCAACTGCCATTCTGATGCAACTGATGCATTGCTGCTTGGAATTGGATTCGCACGCTGGGTACCGTTGATCATGGATTTTTAAATGCTGGTAAAATTCAAGGCTCGGGTATCGCTAGAAATTTTATGACGGCTAAGGGTGAGAGGGACACATTTCCAATATCAAATTTTCAAGTTTCGGGCTCTCATAATGCTAAAAACGTTGGAAATTATTACACAAACGTTTATTATTATTCTGTATTGATCACTCGCCTGCAAAGAACACAGATTTCCATTGCCACTACCTACCAATCGTATTTTTGCTTCACAATCAAGTTTATTTTGAAGAAATAAACGCTTCACAGTCAATTCGAAGAAATAGAGAGTTGTGGGTGCCTTTATTAGGAAATTTGATTACTGGTTGCTGAAGACGAAAAACTTTGTAAAACTAAAAGAAACGAACAACGATGCAATTTGGCCAGCTAAAGTTTGACGATGGTTGGCTTCTTTTGCGATACACACGCGTGTTTCTGATTCATCGTTCAACCCGTAAGTTCTCATAGGAACCGAATGGTTTGAGCTCTGGGTGGTCTAATTCGATTCTAAAAATGCATTCTATTTCAAATTGGTGAAAAATAAATACCTTTATATCGAGAGTTTTTGAACTGAAATCTTGGAAAATTTCAACCCTTATCTTTCACGCAGTGACTGACATCAACGGGGCACAACTAGACCCCAAATGGAGCCGATATACCTAATTTCGTCAATTCAGCCCTTGGTAACTAAGGCAAGTGCCACGTACGGCGTACGGGTGGATAAATTTTCATTCGATTTTCGGATTCTACGTACCTTGAAACGTAAACCAAAAAATTGTGAAGGGGTGGTTAAAAAATTCGTTTCTTGGTCGACTCCAAAGGTTTATTATTGAAAATAATAAACCAAAATTACGTGGTACGTCCTCAACATACTCGTACTAAATTACATTGAGTGAGACAGGAGTAGAAAGGGAAATAAGAATGTATGTTTTATCGCTTACTGATTAGATTTGAACTATTGCTTATATAACCCCCTCACTTCAAAGGAAAAATTCGAAATTCCGGCGACGTTGTACACAACTAGATACATTCCCGCGTCGAAGTAGAAAATAACCACCCAAATCGGTGTGAAACTAACACACGTACATACACCATCGGTTTTGTCATAAGCACACATACATGCACCCATGATTTTTCGTTTCGCGTATTTGTATTCAGAATGGTCCAAAACTTTGTATATGGTTATTTGTTTTCTTCGATGAGTGTTGTCCCCCTTTACTAAACATTAATCGCAAAAGGACGCCCAAGTCTTACTGTGGGACTCCTAAAAACACCCTGGAAAGTGATTGGGATGTACAGTACACTCATTATTCAAATGTTAGCATGTCCAGGGTTTGGTATCTAACATTCGATAAAGCTCGTAAACTTCCGTGACATATTTCCGGTAGAAGCGAGCGTTACATGAAAATCAGTGAACAGCTACTTCCCACTCCTCAGTGTGATCAGAGCCCGCAACTCCGTCCCAAATGATTACGTCTTCCGACACAGTGGCCACGTCGCATCGTATCTGCGGGCCTCACGCGTAGGGCCAACGTGTCCTCTTTTCTAGTGTCACATTGTTGTGGCGTTCCATGAGAGTAGATTGGATTAGTAGGTAGGAGTAAACCCTCCTTCGTTGAAAGACATAGCTTTTGAACTATTCAAATTTTGGCTGAAAAACTCACTTGATTATTTAAAAAAAAGATTAAACGTGATGCAATTGAGCAGGATTGGTACAGGAGAACACTCCATAGAAGGAAAAAGCTTGTCAAGTGGATGTGGCAAATAGCTTCCTAGTATCCATAGAACGATTTTATAGATAATCCGATATATATGGTAGGGAACTACCATCCGATCCTTTAATCTCTAAATAACTACCATCACCCCCCCCCCCCCAATTTGAGGATCGGACGACGATGAAATTTACAAAGATCCAGACTTCCAACCACACAACCCTTGAAAATCCTATCAAAATGAGTGGAAACTATATCATCTATGCTTATTAAAAATGCGATTATGATAAAATTGAAGAGGGACCGTCTGGCGACCCAAATACAAAATCTCAGTAAATTTCATTGAATTCGGACGGAAAATGTCCCCTCCCGTAAAATCATAAAGGCTTTGTCCAAAAGAGGAATGCTCAATGGTTCTATGTCCCAATAAGATAGCTATGAAATTCAATCGTGTTGTGAACACTGAAGCTTTGTCTGGACATAGCTTCTTTGTGCACCAAGTTTATAGTTTTTTTTTTTTAAATTTATGGATACAGTTACTTTAGAGGATGCATGCCACCGTAGAGCGTCGAAAAAAAAGTTCTCTCCCTTACAATAAATTTTTAAATAGCTTTTCTAGTACGTTGAATTTTTTTGATATTTTACTAAACACACTGTGATATTTTACTAAAAGGTAGTTTAAAAGGACGATTTTGGTGATCTTTTGAAACCAAGAAATCCTTAAATTTTTTTGCTCTTAATAGATACAATATTAGAATTTTGTAAATATTTTACATTTCTAGGAGAATGCAAGGGCTGAAAAATATAATTATTGATGTATTATGCATGAATAGCATTACAAAATTCATGGTCAACTATACCCAACACGTGAAACATCCTGGCGACACCACCCTCTGATGCCAGTCTGTTAACAAGAAACCGGTTGTGACGCCAAATTATGATCGAGAGCGTGAAAATTCCTTTACCTAGGTAAGTTCTTCTCAACTCCGATTTTTATTTTAATGTAAAGTCGAGAAAAAAGAGTTATCATGAAACTAATCTCGAATATTCTTGTCATACGATTCAAACTGGAAACAGTGATAACTAATTAGCAATAAAAAACACAAACTAGCGATTGAGCCAATTTATTTTGTACTTATATTGTTTACTTCGCAGTAGTTAGTATTCTCATGTTTTGAAATGATCATCGTCCACGTGAATCGTAGTTTTAATCAGAAGATTTTTGGATTATTAAATCTAAAGTAGGATTATTCAAATCTTAAATAAAATTCAATCAAATCTAATATAAAAATAAAAATAATAAAATTAAAATTTAATTAAATCTTTTGGATTTCAAAATCTATCTAGTTTTCTAAAAGATCATCAAGTATAAAGGGAAAATACTTCATTCAAGAGTGAAAACATGCATATAACGACAACACGGCCTCAGATTTATTTATTATAAGCAAATAACGGAGAAAATTTAGCGTCGTTTTAAATTCCACTCCTAGAAGGTTGTGGAAAGCAAAAGACATGTATTCAGGTAATGACATTGACTCAACCGTTCCGCAATAACTGACCCAGAATAAAATATCAAAAACTAGTAGTGGGCCAAATAATATATGAGTAGATGACTAAACTCATTTCTTAATCACATCAAAAATACTGTCAGCAGTACTGCGACGATATGCAGGTAGAGGTGGGTGCTTACTTTCCTTTGTTCTAGTTGGCGTAGTCCACGGAAGAAATCGACCGCCCCCAAAAAGTAAGTATACACGCGATAGTAGTTGGCGTATTGGGATATGGGGTCAGTGGGTCGGTCAATAGAGGAGGCAGAGGTGCCACAAGGCGGTCCACTGTGACCCCTCACCGCCCTGTAGGATTTCACGTGTGAACCACGTGTCAACGGCACGTGCCCCTTCTAGCACCGGCTTGTCACCTGTTGATCACCCCCGCCCGATCTGGAGGATCTAATTTCTTGATAGGTTCCTTGTAAATCTCCCGTTGACAGGATCATTTTTTGCGTAGTGAGGGTACTTCATATCCATTTACCAGTTCACACTTTCATTACCAAAGTCGACCATGGGGAAGCGCGATGCAGGCTAGAGGTATATTGATCGTTTCAAGAATTGACTGCAAACCAATCATGTTTTGTTAATATATTATTTCTCAAAACTTGATGAAAATCATGTCTGAAAATGGCGAGGAATCTACAATAAAGTGACACCACAAATAATTTAATTTTCAGACGTTGAAAAATCGGGATTTCAACAATGAGAGGCGAAAAATTCATTAAAAATGTGCCTTATTGGTAAATGCTCGTGATGACTCGACGAGCCGATTCAACTGATTTAAAAGTTTTACTCGTTCTAACGCCTTAGTCAATGACCGAGGATATTCCGCCACTCCGTATTCAAGCGGAGTATCATATATAAAATCATCGAATCCTTTGAGAACAAATAAATAAATAAATAAACCCAATAATTGTACTCAATACCATTCACGTGTCATGACTAGAGCTTCTTATTGATTAATCAAAAGTAAAATCGAGCTCGCGAAAAAGTTATTTTACTTGAATATAAACTTTTCACGATGTGATACATCAGTACATATCGGTCTCGGGGTCTTGTGTAGCCGTGGACGTTGAGGCGCGCGATCTTCGGTAGCGATATTCGAGCCGACGTCTGCGGGGGTCGTGTGTTCAAATCTAGCCGCCGGGAGCGCGCGTTTTTATGCGTCCGGGGCTCTCATCGTCCCCCTCGTCACAACCCAAGGCGGTAAAAATGATAAAACACACCTGAACGAGCTCATCACGTATCTTTAACAGGCGTTATTTTTATCTTCTCTGGTTGCCGCTAGAGAGCAGTTTTTTTTATTCTGGGGGATTTGAAAAGAGCGTTCCCTTACGTGGGGCTCAAATCACCGTTCAGCGCGCTTTCACCCTTTAGTGGGGAAGTAATCACAGTAAACGATTCCTCAGGTTCTCTAGTTTTTCAAGGCGAAGTGCAAACTTACTTTAACATTTCCTCGGATTGGTGCCTTCAGAATTTCATTTTTCGTTCGTTTTCCCCGACACAGAGAAAAAAGACTTCAAAAAGTCATCAAGAAAGCCTGAGTGAATTTTGTACTTTAATTCACGAAAATGTAATAAAAATCGATTTATTGATGTTCATTTTCGTAGGAGTTAAAAGGCAAATTGCTGATGTGTCGAAAGCGGCCTAATTTCCCTACTCATTGCTAAAACAAAGAAGTTAAACAGACAAAAAAGAGTCAGGATAGCGATTTGAATAAGGTAGAGAGATTTTTAACATTTTTCCCGGGAGGGGAGCTATAGGTGTTGCGCTCCTTGTATTCTAGCAGTGCGGTACTTGCAAAAGCACAACTCCAACAGAAAATCATCAACATAATTCGTCAGTGGCAGCAACTCAACAACGCAATCAAATATTTTTACAACAATTAATTCTTAACGTGTAGTATTTACATGTTATGTTATCTGGAACTCCTGTCTTAGCTATAATTTGTTGACTAACGCACTTATGAACTGTTTTCGGAATCGTTAATTTAATAATTGAAGAATTTTGTTTCAAATGGGCTTACATCCATTGTTTTACACTTTTTGTTTTTTTCACGGATTCTGAATCTTAGGGATAAGATTTGGGACATATCACCTCACGAGTTGTATTCCTTCCGAAACGGTTAGTATCCCGCTTTAAAAGCTTGCTAAAAATCGGGTTTGCCGACAAACCATCAAATATTGAGGGGGGTGGGTTAGAATATTCTATCTTACTCGATTCCAAAGGTTCATTATTGAAAATAATCGGTAAACCAATAAAAGAAAATGAGATGTTTCCTTACACAGCCAAAAACGTTGCAAATCATCACACAAAGGTTTATTATTTTTCTGTATAGATCACACGTCTGCAAAGCACAAAGCTTTGCCATTGCCACTACTTACCACCCATACTTAACCTTCACAATCAAGTTTATTTTGAAGAAATAAACGCTTCACATTGAATGCGAAGAAATAGGGAGTTGTCGGTGCCTTCATTAGGAAATTTGAGTACTGGTTGCTAAAGAGGCAAAACTGAGTACAACTCAAAGAAACGAATAACAACGGAGGAAAAAAAAACCCTGTGTTGTTGCCTGTAAAGTCGGTATACGGGCGAAAGTTTTACGTGACAACGACTTTGAGTGGTAAAATAATTTTAATGTTAATATTCATTCGTATAGTAGGAAGAAGGATAAAATAAAATTCTTTGTCAAGTTGCACAGAGTAGGTATTTCCCGTAGGTAGTAGGTATTTCCCATGGGTGGGGGGGGGAGTGAGTGCCAGGGAAGGGGGGCGGGGCGCTCCCGCTTTTGTGAGCGCCGGGGAAGGGGTGGACGCGGGGGGGGCGGGGGGGGGGGGGGGCGCTTTAGGGAGCGCCGAGCTGCACCCCCTCCGTGAGCGGAGCGTAACGCAGTTTCTTGAAGTGTCCCCGGTAAACCAATTTATAAGACGTTATCACGTCAAAAAATTTCAACGGAGATTAGCCCTCTTTTGCGAGAGCTCTGGTTAGCTCATTAGCTTCTGGTCTCATTCAATTCTAAAAATTCAATACTATTTGAAATTGAAGGAAAACTACCTTAAAAATCGAAATTTTTTGAGCTAGGGCGGTTTGAGAATGTCAACCCTCGGAAGTGACCTACATCAACCAAAAGCTTCGGGGCACAACTAGACCCCAAATGGAGCTCATATTCCAAATTTCATCAGTCAGTCCATGGGGACTAAGAAAAGTGCCGCGTACGGCCGGCCAAATTTTTATTCGATTTTCAGATTCTACGTATCTTGAAACGTAAACTAACAAATGTTGAGGGGAGGGGGTTGGTCGATTCCAAAGGTTCATTATTGAAAATAATAAACCAAAACTCGTTTTTTTTCAAAGTGGCTCGTATCCATCGTTTTTCATCAAATGGGCATATCCTAATGAGAAACGGCCGTGTCTCCCAGAAAACGCATGCCAAAATTTGGAATTTGGTCTTACAATCAAAAGTTCTATGAACAAACTATTTGGAAAAATTGGGAACCCTAGACAACTTCCTTCACCATGAAATTAGTTTTTCTCAAATTCCAAGTGGATATAAGCCCGTTTGAAAACAACTCCTCAATTGTTCCCTTTTTTTGCAATTTATTTGACATAATTCTGGTTATTCTAATCAAATTTGCCTAACAAGCATTCCAAATGAAAATTGTGACGATCCTACTTTTACAGAAGGGGCAAACCGATTTGGTTTGTTCCCGATTTGTTGGAGCTACGCCTGGGTGGATATTTGATTCATAGAGATATGAATCGATATCCTCTTCGGGCCGGCTGATTAATCTAATCACTGGTTTGAAGGGGTAGGGTCGGCACCCTCCTCTGACTAACTTATGAACAATTAGGTGAATATCAATCTGAAATTCAACCTACATTGTTACAAATTAAGGAACGACATCAGCGAAAATTAAAAACGTCGAGGAGGGAGAGAGTGAGCCGCAAGATTTTTACTCAATGTCAGGATTAGTGGGACACGGTAGGCGATGAGAAGAGCAAGAAGGCCAGACGCTGGTGACGTAACGGCGGAGGAAGGGGAACTGGGAAGTTCCCGTGAACTGGTTGCGCAAACTCCTCCTTTCCATTGTAACAGCTCGCAACTCCGAACCCCTCCCCTTTCAACTCGGTTAGAAATCGCTTTCGTGGAGTGAAGCGCTTTCTCGTTACAGGCTGACGAATTCGCTGCCGGCAGTAGGTGAACTTGGACTTGAAATCATTCGGTAACAACTACATCACACTCCCATTGCTTGAGTATCTGCAACTCCAGCTGCCTGAGATGTTCTGTTGAATGGAACAGTCTGAGCAACGGGCACCAGAGCACCCAGTTATGCACAGAACTAACTTCGTTACCTGCTTCACTAAAAAAAAAGCGTTTTTTGAAACTCGTTGACTGAAACCTAGAATGGACATGGATGTGGTTTCAATAAAAGATTGGTCTTGTGCACCAATACTCCCAGAATTACACTATTAGGAGTAAGAACTACCGAATTCTTGCAAGTCAAATCACGGAATAATCTTTTATTGTGTCTCTCATGACAAGCAACCAGTAATGGCCTGGTAGCTTGCCCAGTTACCTACTACATATCTCCCCCCTCAATCAACTTCTCCAGAAATCTTCTTCCTCAGTTGATCGGCGATGTTGTAGCCTACCGATGTCAACGTTGTAAGACAAGAGTCCTGTCGTCTTGAGGATTATTCCCGCCACTGGTTCCTTTACGTTAGGTAGCCGTCTTTACTCTGAGTTCCTCTCCCTCAGAAAATTCGAGGAGAGAAATTCTCTCTTTGGTTGCCTCTGAGCAATGAATTTTCACACTCAAATCTTGTCGGTGAAGATACAATCTGGTGCGAATTTGTCGGGCTAATAACATTTGGGCCAGACATCTTCTTGTGGTGGTATGACCTCCCTCTCAATACGAGATGAGAAATTTTCGGACCTTCTGTTCTACGGTTCCTCTGTCTTCTACCGTTGCTTACATCGCTCTTCCTCGACTCCTCAGTTTACTCTACAGATACGTGCTCCTTTTGGCATGGGAATCCCAAACGCCAGGGCCCAATCAAATCCAAACAACGGAGAATCATGCGTTTTAACCACGCACAACGATAAGGATTTCGTCTGACCAAATGCATTAACCCTGACCCTCGTGGTACCCTATATTTCCACGCGCACATTAGTATATGCTCACAGATCTGCTATTGGAGATAGAGCACAACGGTTTATTATTTTTCTATAGCATTTCAAAGTCAAATGAAACCTTTTCCAAGTCAAATGAAACCTTTTCCAAACCAAATGAAACCTTTTCCAAGTCAAATGAAACCTATTGAGAAAATGAGTGAAATGAGGTACCTAGATAGGTAGATACTCCGCTGATTTCAGATCGATGCAATTGTACCTATAGCACAAAAGAAGTTACAAAAATGAAAATTCAATGAATTTTAGACATGGGATTATCGAAGTAGATCTCATCTTAGTAGAATAGGAAACAAGTAAGTTTGAGAAATTTCTGACTGTTGAATGTGAGTGGGTACCTACCTACTCGCCACGCCCACACGGAGAAACCGATAATTAAGGGGAGTCACCCATACTTACATTGACTGATTGAAGACTGAATTTCTGAAATTTTGCAATATATTATTCATCTACGATTGTTTACTTTACAGAAATACACTATGTTTGGAAAAAGTTTCATTTGATATGGAAAAAGTTTCATTTGACTTGGAAAAGGTTTCATTTGGTTTGGAAAAGGTTTCATTTGGTTTGGAAAAGGTTTCATTTGGTTTGGAAAAGGTTTCATTTGACTTGGAAAAGGTTTCATTTGGCTTGGAAATGCTATACATAGATCACTCGTCTGCAAAGCCACCAACCATCCAACATGAAGAAAAACATCGATCGCATTTCGGTCAGCTATAATTTGAACGGAGATTAGGCCTCTTTTGCGATTCACTCTCGTGTTTCTGATTTTTCGTACGTCCAACCTTCAAATTCTCGTATGGAGCGAACCGTTTGTCCTACAGGGCTCCGAGTGGTCTCAAAAAATTCTAAAAAAATCAATACTATCCTAAATTGAAGGAAAAAAAATCAATCTTTATTTCAAAATTTTTTGGATGGGGCGTTTTTTCAAATTTGAAAATTGATTTTTGAACCCTTAGAAAAAGACCTACATCAACCAAAATCTTCGGGGCACTACTAGACCCCAAATGGAGCCTACATACCAAATTTCTTCAAAATCGGTCAATGCTAAGTCGGGAAAGTGCCGTGTACGGCGTACGGACGGCCAAATTTTTATTCGATTTTTGGATTCTACGTACCTACCTTGAAACGTAAACCATCAAATTAAGAGGTGTTAAAAATTTTTTTTTCTTGGTCGATTCCAAAGGTTCATTATTGAAAATAATAAACCAAAATAGGCCAAACGCCGTCATCATGATGTACTACAGGAATGAGGTTCTGAAGAGCTATCTCCGAGAGTCATACGATAAGAATACCACCCTGAGAGCAGAAGGTGCAAGGAACCGGTCTTGACTTGAGAAGGCCGGACGAAAGGAACGTATAAGGAATCCTATGCATCGAAGAGCAGGAGGAAATAAGTAAGGGAGAAAGAGGGAGGAGGAACAGAAATCGCGCACTCCCAACTTCAAATTCATGTCTTGAACTGGTTTTGTGATAACCAGTGCTATGAGGGCCAAAACCCAACAGTGTCTTTGTAGAAGAACCGAACTACCCATCCAGTTTTAGGTGTCGAAGGATTAAATCAATTTTTTAGACCATCACTTCATATTATAACTAACCCCTACTAACTGAAAAACTAAACCCTATTAAATTAGTCACTTTAGTTTGAAGAAATCGTCAAGAAGAAATACAAACTGAAGTTCAACGTCTCTATTATTCCCACTTCAAAACAGAATACTTCGCAAATTGTGAAACATTACAAGACAATTCAGAGTTCGAATGAAGACTTGTGGGAGCTACACTAATGCCATTTAGAATTTGAGCAGAAAACTCCTGTTGAACATCTTTTGCAGTTCATAGGCCGGGGTTTTAAATTAACGTTTCCTGGTGCCTGATGTTAAGGCTTATTTTTCGTTAAAATGCGTTATCCCTCCCTAATTAGATCTATGATAGGTGTGGTTTCCGCGTAAATTATCATTTTTCTCTCTAGGAATTGAAATTTATTCAACTGCAACCTATTGACGTGGCAACATGAGTGATCTGAGAACATGGTAGGGATTGGATTGGGCTCACGCGTTGTCTGTAGGTAGTTGGTTGTTTCGATCATGATCCGAACCACGGTTCTGGTCTTGAATTGATATTATGCACGTGCTTATGTCTTATAGCTCGTGTAATTAAATTGGCCCAGTCATGAAAGTATGTTGAGTGCATAGAGAAGTAGGAAGTTGAGTAGAAAGGAGAAAAAAAGAGTGAGCCAAGCTGGTTTCTCAAGTTAGAAACTAACAATCCAATCGGAACCCGAAGGCTGGGGTGATTTCTATGGTGGCGACGTATTTTTAACGGTATTTCCGAATTGCACAACTAGGTCATGTACGAAGAATCCGAATCAGGTTACCTAGATTATTATCTTTGGCAAGAACAAATAAAATGACGAAGACTGAGATGACTAATTTTTCGAAATGTGACTCTCCTATGGGAGGTTGTGAGCTGTAAGGGCAGAAATATAGCCTATCAGGATCGTTTTCTGTAATGGCATCCATTAGCGGCAATCTTCTCGAAAAGTCGGACCACTTAGAATGACAAGGATCGTCACTGTTCCTCTTCGCCTCAGTTTCGAGTGACACACATAGATTGGAGCGAGTCTTGACGACGAACAGAAAACTAATAACTTGAGACCGTGTACAAAGTTCACCATATAAATAAAAAATAGTAATGAACTGATTAGGGGGCTTATTTACTAACATATGGATGTGATAAGACTTCTCGACAATCTTCACGTTGTTGACAGAATCCATGGCAGGACATAACTTTAAAAAATTTTCCTAGTATCTTTTTAAAAGATAAATCAATTAAATAAAGAATAAATTATCTTTCGCAGAGGCTAGTGATGTCTGATGATGTGTGGAGCTTCGTCAACGTTTCCGATGTTATAAGTTTTCATGAAGTACATACTGAAATAGACATATTCCAACATAATTACGTGAAATGTTTTCATATTTGTACATATTTTTTTTCTAGCCATCATTCTCTGGAACTATCAAGCCTATTTATATAAACGAACAAATGGAACAGGATTGAGATATTAGAATTTCAAAAAGTAATTCTCACTGGCGACTACCGAGAAGCCACTCATCAAATCAAAGATGTAATGAATATCTGTCGGGGTGACACATTATGAGGTACATCCAATGACTTTGTTACAATTATAAGATCTAAAGGTAACTACAGGAAAGTTACTAAACATAGCACCTACAAGTAGAAAGGGAACATCTTTTCGAGAGCTTACCCTCTCTAAGGAAGAAAGAGTACAGAAGAAGTGTTTATTATTAGAACAAAAGGCCCCGCGAGCTTCGAGAGTTGTAACGCGTGGAGCCGAACTTCCTTTGAATAGGGGGTTGAATCATCAATGCACTGAGAAAACGCTTCACAGTCCTTTGTGAAAATTGTTTAGCTCATGTTTCACATAATTTTTAACCTGACAATAATAAGACAAAAATGAATTATTCTGAATATTGCTCACATATTGCTAGACCAGGTTATCAATATAGGACAAATCTCCAAAACTACAAGGTACTGCAGTGTTTTACATTGACCACTCTCGGGGCATTATGAAAATTACATTTTGGTTTATTATTTTCAATAATGAACCTTTGGAATCGACCAAGAAAAAAATTTCAACACCCCCTCAAAATTTGATGGTTTACGTTTCAAGGTACGTAGAATCCAAAACACGAATAAAAAATTTGGTCGTCCGTCCGCCGTACGCGGCACTTTTGCCACTTAGCATTGACCGATTTTGATGAAATTTGGTATGTAGGCTCCATTTGGGGTCTAGTTGTGCCCCGAATATTTTGGTTGATGTAGGTCAGTTCTAAGAGTTCCAAAATCAATTTTGAAATTTTGAAAACGCTCTAACTCAAAAAATTTCGATATAAAGGTATTGTTTTTCCTTCAATTTAGGATTCTATAGAATTTTTAGAATTTTTTGAGACCACGCGGAGCTCTGTAGGACAAAACGTTCGCTCGCTACGAGAATTCAAGTGTTTTACGTACGATAAATCAGAAACACAAGTGTGAATCGCAAAAGAGGCCTAATCTCCGTTCAAATTTTAGCTAACCGAAAAACGATCGATGTTTTTTTTCAAGTTGGATGTTTGGTGGCTTTGCAGACGAGTGATCTATAGAAAAATAATAAACCATTGTGTAATAATTTGCAGCGTTTTTTTGTTTTGACCCTGGAACTGGCGGACAGATCTCTCGCACGTCTTAGCACTGTTTCCCTCAGCGCCCCTAATATTTTCAAACTCAACTTCTTTTCTCTTCTTCTTTAATCAACTGAAAGGCACATTTACGCCCTTGATGCTTCGTGATGCATAGTTGATGAAAAATATTTCAAAGTACGTCAACTGATTGGGAATGGTGTACGACTGGAATTCAACTCCTTCTTTGCCGAGCTTTCGATAAATTTATTACCTTCTTCAGGGACGTTACTCAGTGAGCATACCAAGCGTCAATACGAAATGAGATTGTGGAGACGCCACCATAATCACTGAAGACCAAAATTCTATGTTATTAAATGAAGAAATGAACCAAACACCAGCTTTCGGGGAACAATTAGACGAATGTAATAACTTAATTAAATATAAAGACGTATTACAGCTTGTAGAGAACGAAAGTTTCTCGAAAGAACGAAATAACTTTCATTCTCTACAAGCTATGATACGTCTTAATATTTAATTAAGTTATTATATTTTGTCTGATTGTTCCCTGAAAGCTGGTGGTTGGTTCATTTCTCCATTTAATACCATAGAATTTTGGTCTTCAACAATTATGGTGGAGCCTTCACCATCTCATTTCGTGATAACGTTTGGGTATGCTCACTGAGTAAAACGTGCTTTGATCCCTGAAGAAGGTAATACATTTACCGAAAGCTCGGCAAAGAAGGAATTGCATTTCAGTTGTATCCTATTCCCAATCTGTTGACGTAGTGTGTTTCGTTGGGTCGATCTACATAGCTTGCTGAATATCAAAAGGTTGGGTGATTATTGCTTATTATAGATCTTTACCAGATCCATATATATGACTGGATTGAGCCCTGATGGGAACGGTTGATTGTTATCAGAATTGTTATAATTTTCGATTAGTTCAGTAAATGTATAATTTACGTTAAAATTGCTGAAAGGTCCCACAAGAAAAAAAAAAACAACAAAACCTCAGTTAAGTATGGAATGGTTCAATGACCAGAGAAGGAATATTCACTCTGATTACTGAGTAGAAACGCGGAAGCTCCCTTTGTAGGTAAATTCACTCTGCACTAGATTAATTTGAATAACTTGTTCAAGATATGAAAAATTGGCAAGAACAAGTTTGTAAATATGAAAGACTATAGACGATAAATATTGTACAAGAGTGCGTCCAACTTGAGTCATACTACTTTTTTGGGGTATTGTTTCGCGCGGAGCGAATGGACTAGACGCTCGCAATTTCGTTGTCCAGGTTGTGGAACGAATGGACAAATCTGGAACCTTGGGAAGAGCTACTGAGGTTTCTTATGGTCGCTTCGCCACCGCGTCAAGCGGCGAGGTCAATAAGACAAACCATTACTGCGGAAGAACGAAGAGAAACGGTGATTGAACAGGAGCTAAGGAACGGAAAATCTGCAATTAACAGACTCGAGGGAACAGTCAACACATTGAGCGAACTTTTTCGAAATTATACTTAGTAGGGCAACTTAACTATCATGAACTGTTTTTGAAATATTTCCAATCGTCGGATTCAAAGTTAATATCATTTATGATAGCAAGATAACCGGAAGATGGAAATCTTGGTTTTAATCCGAGTCTGCCAATTTAGAACCCTGAGGGTTATCATTCAATTATAAATTTCTGCTTGTGTTCCTCAAGCTTCATAATTTACAATAACTGACGAGTTGGTTATTCTGTGCTAATCCACTTCACAATACATTAATTTTAAATCAATAGCTTTTTTTATTTTTTAGAGGGACAGGATAGCAGGAAACCAAAATAAAATTCCATGATCCAGGTTTGAGCAGTTCTATGGTGACTCAGTTTTTATTACTATTCTAGGCGCCTAGTTACCACCGGGCATCAAAATGCGACTGGACGCGGCTGACGTGGACTTTATAATTTTCCAGAGTTCTAATCTCTCAATAAATTGTCAATTATCAATGTATCGTGAACACAACATTGCGTTCATTCGACTCATTTACTTTTCAATTAATGCCATGTTAATGGCGACGAGGATGGGACTTATGATAGCATCGATTTTTCCTGGTGCTGTTGGAACACCTCGACTGCTAATCGCATAACCAAGATATCGTTTTTCAAAATTTGCATCTATCCTTGATCACATGTAGGTTGGATGCCCTGAGTCTCAGGGCAGGCTATTAGGTTAGTCTTGACATTCCACTCATCCTATTGAGGATCCTATTGTGTCAAATTTTAGAGTAAAAACGGCCCCAGGTTAATTTCATTGAATCTTGGATCAAATTTTGGCAGGACTGAAAGGGGTAATCACATAATTATTTGACGATTTTCTGATTTTCGGTTTTACAATGGAAAATGACAGGCAAACCCAACGGCCTGCTTTGAGAGACTCAGGGCATTCGACCTGCAAGTAAACAGAAATAAAGCAGTTTAAAAAAGGATATCTTGGTTATGTGATTGTCAGTCGAGGTCTTGGAAAAGCACTAGGGAAAATCAATGCTATTGTGAGAGTTCCCCGCCCCGAAAATGTACAAGAGATCAAACAGCTTTTGTGTTTAATAGAATATTACTCAAAATTTAGACCTAATTTATCTGCATTAACTTACCCACATAACTTAACAACAAAAAAAATGTGAAGAAGCCTTTGCAAAACTGAAGGCAGAAATCGTCAGCGATCGCGTTCTTACTCCTTTTGGTCCCAATCTCCCAATTATCGTAGCCTGGATTACTAGACCCTTTTAGAATTGCAGGTGTTCCGTCACATTCCTTAAATGGGACAGAAAAAACAGTTGCCTTCATCTCCCGATTCTCTGAGCTTCTCTGGCATTATATTGGACTCTACAAAAGTTCATTGTCTACCTACACGGGAGATCCTTTACTCTGATAACTGACAACAAACCATTGTCAAGAATTTTTGGTCATGAATCAAGTCTGTCACCCATGACCTCAGCTCGTTTACTTCGTTATGCAGCATTTATTGGCGAATTTGTCTATCGAATCAAACACAGAAAATCGGAACTCCACGAGAATGTTGACTGTTTATCGCGCGCACAAAAAAAAACTTAAAATCAAACAATTGGCCAAATTTCAGTCGGATCTTCCTCTCATTAGCTATTCTGTAATATTTACTATTATTTATTTTATCAAGAGGAAATTAAAACTCGGCGCTCCGCGCCTCGCCCCTACTTTGAGCCTATGGCTAACGTCACAATTCATGAATAATGTTTTTGCGTCCCGTTTCCCCTTTTCCTTATCCCTTTTCTTCGTCTGTATGAAAAATAATAAAAAATGTTGAAAAAACCACCATGAAACGTAGGTAACTAGTTATTCGTAGGTAACAAAGGTAACGTTGGTAATTCTTCATCACATTCCTCTTTGCGCTCATCTTTATCACATTCCTCTTTGTGTTCATCTTTATCACATTCCTCTTTGTGCTCATCTTTATCACATTCCGCTTTGTGCTCATCTTTATCATATTCCTCTTTGTGTTCATCTTCGTGACACTTTTCGACTCTGGTAGGCCACCGCAAAAACATTATTCATGTTAAAAAATATTATACCAAATAAAAAGTGGAAAACTGGTTTTTATTACTATGCTATGCCCCCAGTTGCCACCGAGCAACAAGACGCGACTGAACTTGGACTAATTTTCTAGAGTTCTAATCTGTCAATTATCAATGTATCGAGAATACAATATTGCGTTCATTCGATACTTTTTGACATTTTCATGTCTTTGCTTTGGCACATAAACTGAAAAATCGTCACGAAAAAAACTTGCTCACGCGACCATTAAACACTGTGTTGCGTAGAGAACAATCAACTGTTTTCTTATTTTGATTCTTGGGCACGTGAACTAACAACCTTACTTCACTACCTTGTTGTGTAGTGGTTGACACGAAAATGTCACAATGTGTTGCAGACTCGTATGCAAGCATTTATAATCTAACCAATTTGTTCATTGCTCGTTTATAACATGATATACCTACACACATGATACATCCCTCTTTTAATAATGAAGAAAGATCAATTTTTCCGAAAATCCGCCGTCCGCGGCACTTTCCTAAGTTACCTACTTGCATCGATTTTGAAGAAATTAGGTAGGTATATGGGCTTCATTTGGGGTCTAGTTGTTTCCCAATGTCAGTCACTTCTAAAGATTTAAAAACGCCCTTGCTCGTTTACTTTTCAATTAATGTCACGTTACGTTCCTATTTAGAAAGTATGATTTGTCTTCTATAGATAGGTAGGTACTTTTGGAATTTGGGGTTGAAAGTGTAAATTGCCACCGAAAACGGTGATAAATCAACCACATCTGGGAAACACAATACCTCAATCATGAACCGATATTAGGTATGGGATGAGATCATCATGATCAGAGAGGTGTGGGGTTTAAAGCGGAACTCAAGCTTCAATTTTGAGGTTTCCCCATCATGACACTAGAAGTGCCAGAAAATCATGAGTCTCAAGCTCGCTCTAGACCCATTTACTCCCTTATCTGTCGGAATGTTTGACAGTACTAAATCTGGGATTAGGATCAAAAACAGAAGATGACCAACTATGCACGAACATCACTGTACAGGTATGTGGTTTTAATGTACAAATTTCGAATCGTTCCGCTGTTACGTTTCTAGGACCTCTATGAACAGCTGGGAAAGCCAGGGAAGGGACCCAGGAGGTGGCTGCGGAACGGAGTTACGCAACGGCCCGGCCTGGAAACGCCTATCGCCTATGTCAAGGGGAGTGGTTCAAGGGGCCGTTCTCTGCCCTTAGCCGGCTTGGAGCAGCATGCTGCACTCCAGGCGATTCTACCAGTTCGAGTGAGTTGATTTCACGATGTACGAAATTCATTATGAACTAACGGGTTTTTTTCTCCTGCCAGGCTCCTCCCTCAACCAGTGTTATTGATTTGGCAAACTGATAGATATGAGTAGTAATGAATATAGTTATAAAGCATAATAAGTCATGAAACAATTTACATATCTATATTCTTAATACTCCATGTCTCACAGAAACGGGCGAAATGATTTCATTCAATCAAATCCTTAAGGTACCTCATGTGTACTATTGTCATCAACACACAAACTTCATAGCATCCCACCCGTTACAATAAACCAGCAATCGCGATGATAGTCTTGCGATTCCAAGCAACCTGATGCGAATCACAAGTTCCGAGAACCCTCATATCCATAAATTTTTTCTGAATTTTGTAGGGGTGGGAGAACTTCTTAATGGGCGAATAATCATCTCCAAATGCAGTAGAAAAACGTCGAAAAAGGTCTTAATGTGAATTAGATTTCAAGGATTTCAATCTCACAGTTGTTAATATGATTATTATTAATGTGGGCAGAGGCACAAGAGTTGAGATCTGAAGTTATGGGGACCTACTTTTCAAGAAGAACTTACTAGTACAAGTGTGGTATTATATTGAAATCACAAAGATTGAGTTCAAAGGTTCTTCGAAACGGTATAGGCCACAGGAGAAACGCGAGTTTCGAGGGGTGCTTGAAAGAATGAATCTCGATATACCCGCTGAGTCGGGCAGGGTTGCTTGAAAGGGAGACATGTTGAGTAAATCGATTCCGTATGTTACACTATTCGTATCCGTTACAAAGCTTCTCATAGAAGCAAATAGGGACCCATTCAGATAGTCTGGAAACTTCTCTCATCGTGCTGCTACCTTCACTGTTTTCCCTCGAGAAGATAACTTTGGCACAGGAGCAAGAAAATTTCGTACCCAAACACAAGCGCACGACTCGAAGGTTCGAGCGCACAAAAATCTTATAAAATTTGGCCAAGTTGGGTGGACAGAAGTATCCCCACACAGAGTAACATGGAAGTACTCAATTACAGTACCACTTAGAAATGCCCCAATAAGAACTAAAATTTTCACAGTTATTGTGTTGTAAGTTTTCCACTAGACAAACATCAACATGAAGTCGTCCGCGAGTATGCATGGTTTTTTGATTTTTCACATTTACTGTGGTACTTTCTGATCGGACCGCTAGTAAATCATTTCGCAATCACCTTGGGCCTAGTCCCAAAACAACCTCAAAGTGTGACTATTTGGGGAATTATATCGAGAGAAATTTATTTTTAACGAATATACCATTCCACGAGCGCAGACGCTACTATTGCTTCTATGGGGACGAAATTCATAGGGAACCGTCTCTGAACTACCTGAATAAACTGAAATTGTCTGAGCTTTTCGATCTTTACAGCGGGAAGCAAAATGAACCACGTACAAAACTCCACCATATTCCTAGAATCTTAAGCTCGTTTTTCAACTTCGGAATAATCCGGAAATTACGAACTCGACTCAACAATCAAAGATCATCAACTTGCGCTCAGATGTTTCAATGTGGCAGAGTTGAACAACTTATGATAAAGCAAAGCAGCCTCAGGTCAGGAGGATGCGATCAATATACTGGGCTGAATACCTTTTTGGGACATTCGTGTCCCCAGCGCTCAAGCCATGGATCTGTAGGTACAATCGCGCAGAGCGCATGTAGGGCAACTCCTGGCGGGTCATGAACTCAAAGCCGACTTGCCAGCAGGTATTCGACAAAATCCAATTTGGAACACTGGAGTGTGTTGTAGTTTGTGATTGCCCGGCTGATTCGCTGATTCGTTTACGAGTCCTTATTGTGGATCCTTCGTATTAATGGTTATGATGAAAGGGTGTCTGAGCACTATTGAGTACAAGTATGATAGAAGCGTCACACAGCTGAGAAATGAGAAAGGGATTTGTACAATGTAGACTACATGGTATTGACGTTGATGTTATCCCAAAGTAATTCTAATGAAGGAAGTGTTTCATTGAATTGGAATCAAATAATTACTCGATTGATTCATTGAACCCCTCAACTTTCCTCAGCATTGTATCAATATTAACATGTATGTTTCATAGATATGTGGTAGGATAGTTTCAAAAGTTTGGATCAACCATGGGTCCGCGATTGTTGAATAACCCGACCAGCCCCTTGGGATTGACTTTGAATACAACACGAGTTTACGTAATCGATATAGTTTGTTCATAACCTTGCTATATTCCAGAATTTCACAAGGTTTGGATCAAGTATGCGTTAAAATTTTTTGAAGAATAACAAGTAAACAACCAAAATTTTAATTTTAACATTCCACAAGAAATCGGTAAGTCGGTAGTGACGATAATAGTAGCAACATCTGCAACCGATTCAGGTTTGAATTTGATTGAGGAAAACACATCATTAAAACCTACCAAAATACTCGTACCTACATCGAACTCATTACCATGCATGAAGGAAGCAACATCTGAAGGAATGGTTTCTGATTAAATTAATGAACTTGGTTACAATAGAACTTGCGCAACGTGGGAAAGGAGAGAGATTATGTTCTTGTTTGGGAGAGAAATCTTAAAACAATAACGTTATTGAATACAGATAACACCCCAGATTGGGCGAAAATGTTTCTTCACATCACCTTGTGGAGGTCTCATTACGTACCGAAGTCACGCGATCTGTGTAATATCCCTAATTCGAACTGGAAACGAGGTTGACAACGCATGTTTTAAAAAAAAGGTCAGGTTCATACCAGCTTACTTTTGTCACGAATCCCTTCATCTGAACCAAAGGTTTCCAGGAAACTTTTGAGATTATATAAGAAATGATATTCTTGGAAGGAAAAGTTCAGTCGAGATAAAAATGAAAAATTGATCAAAGACATGTGATAAACAATAAATAAGAGCTACATTCAACCCAACTGGGTCCGAGAAAACTCTTGACGTGATAATGATGATGATAATTATTGTAAAAAGATGATAAGAGAAAAATAAAGCCTAACAGCTGTTAGGAACTCACGATGAGCCCAATTCAACAAGCCGTGTCAACACCAGGTAGCCCCAAATTTAGGGGGGTTCTAATGGCGCTCTGAAATAAGGCATCCCTTTCAATACTTATCCATTACCGAAATTGATTGCTTCATGCAGAAATAGTACTTAGATCCATATTTGGCCAAATCTAGAGGGTGGAAGTTTTTACGTTTTTATCATTGGTTTCAACGATTCATGCAGTTTGGGACCATCTCCAGGCACTGCTTCAACTAAGAAACGCTGCAACCTACCACATATTGGGTTTATTATTTTTCTTAAAGATTTTCCGCCTGCGAAGACCATGGCTTTTCCATTAATCGTACTACAAACTACATATCGCGCATGGTTAACAGTCAAGTTTATTTCCACAGAAAGTTCCTACCAGCTAAACATCGTTTTTCCGAAGTTGTGGGTGTCTTCAATTCATTTGATTCTTGGTTGAGCAGAACAGAGTGACTAACAATCATTCTATTCAAAGAAACGGAAAAAGATAGCATTTGATCGGTTGAAATTTGACTCACTTCCGTCAACATGTTCAATTCACACTCGTGTTTCTCACTCAACATCCTCTCAAAAATGAGATAACTTTCAACTACCTACCTTCTAAGGACTAGTTGCAGGATGGGCGGGGGAAGGGGAGAGTCTTCAGCATTCTAGGTTACTACTGTGGCTGGCGCCTGGGTGATCAGATAAATTTAACAATTAACTTGCATTCAACGGTTTTTGATCGTCTGGTTGGTATCATCGTTTTTAAAAATTGATGAAAAAACATTGAATTTTTAAAAATCGTTGCTATTTTTAATTAAGGAATATAACAATAACTGTGTATAGGTAGTTTTCGAGCTAGAGCGTTTTGAGGAATCCCCCCCCCCCACTTTTCCCTCCGTAGAAGAGACGGAAGTTTCGGGTCCCAACTATACCTCAAATGGAGCCGATAAACCAATATTTAATCGAAATCGCTCTATGGGAACTAGGCAGAGTGCAGCGTAAGGATGGGACTCTTTTTAATCGAATTTCGGATTCTACCTACCTTGACTCAACATGCGAATTCTAATAAAAACGGAGTTGAGTACAACGTTGTCTATTTCCACGAAAATAATGAGTTACAAGTTATGTAACTTGTTACAAGTTATGTAACTTGTAACTCATTATTTTCGTGGAAATAGATAACGTTCTACTCAACTCCGTTTTTATTAAAATGGTTTTCCACAATCTCATCGCGAGTGATTTTATTCGTATGCGAATTCTATTCCACCCCCAGCCTGGCATCACAGTGGTGTTACGTTGTAAAGTTGTACTTTTAACTGTCGGTTTTGGTAGGTAGTCCGTTGAAGATCACATAATACGTACTCAAGGGGAAACACCCACCCAATACGCGGTTCCTGGTGTCCACTGACGCCACTGATTTTAACCACGGTGATCAGGAGAAGGATTAAGATCTCATTGATTATGTTATCTGAATTTCAATGCTTGGGATCCTTTAGTAAGCCTTTCTAGAAACCGGAATATTGAAAAAACGTATATTTAGTGAGTTGTATCCCACCACTCGCCCCCTCTCCTTGCAAATTTCGATATTCTGATAACGTAATGAACAACCAGGAAATAGTCAGAGTCGGAAAAAAGGAAACCCGTAAATCAGTTGAGAACCTCAGCTTGAATTTTCATCCAACGGCCATTCCTGGTGTCGCGGACATCATCAGCTGTCTTCCAAAGGTAAGATCGGAATTGGTTCTGATGATTTCGCCCATGGCTACTTGTTGCCTCGTCCGCTTAAGTGGAGTGGGGTTCACCGCCCAACCCAGAAAATTATCAAGAACTGCAATACCGCAGCGAGCGGTCACCAATCCAGATAATCTCCTGGGCCGACTGGCCTTATCTTCGGTGATCTCATGGGAACCGGTTCATTAACCCGACTAATGGCCGTAAATCAGTTAAGAATTTAGAACTAGATCATTTCTGTCAGAATGCACCTTATTTTCAGCAAATAACTCCCCCTTCCATCCCTTTAAACTCTAATTTCGGAATTCTGGCGACTTACTGCACAACTAGATAGATTTCTGAATCGAATAAAAAAGAACCACGCAAATCGGTTAGAGAATGAAGCCTAGGCAGAGTACACAAGATGTTGTCACACACACACATATGGTTTTTTCGCGGATCTCCGTTCGGTGTTGTCCTTCTTCACCCCAGATTAATCGCGAAAGGACGCCCAAGTATGGGACGTCCTCTAACTTTTCAATAATTTAAATGCTTGCATACGAGTCTGCAACACATTGGGACATTTTCATGTCAAACACTACACAACAAGGTAGTGAAGTAAGGTTGTTAGTAGCAAGCATCAAAGTTTTCGTGACGATTTTTCAGTTCATGTGCCAAAGCAAAATGTAAGGTTGTTGATTGCTCTCTACGCAACACAGTGAGTCTATTTTATTTATTGGTCGCGTGAGCAAGATTTGCTTAGTTTTCGTGACGATTTTTCAGTTCATGTGCCAAAGCAAAGACATGAAAATGTCAAAAAAATATCAAGATGTTGTCTAAAATTGGATAACTTGAGGAAGGCCCGGTAACATTTCATTGAAATAAACAGTTTTTTTTTCGATTATCTCGAAATGGAAAGAAATGCATGAGGTTCCTACCTGCATGAAACCACTCAATCCTGAATAAATTTAATCAATTGAGAGGAGAGAAAATATTCACCGCTGTTTCTAATATCAGGCAGGATAACAATGTGATCGTGAAATGCTTCAAGTATTCCTGACGTAGGAAATTACTAAAGTTGATCTTCATATATCTAGTGATATCCAGGTGACAGAATGATAATGATACTAATATTTTGACCAAAGACCATCAAAAAGTGGACACTACGTTGTCCAGTCCAGATACAAAATAATATCGAAGTGTTGGTATTTTTTAAACCCCCCTCCCTTCTTCAAGAAATTAGGATTTCTGGATTCACCACTATTACGCAAGTGGTCAATGTTTGTGTAAGTAAAACAAGAGGAGTCAAAAACTCAAATAAATTTATTTGTTAGGAGTGAATCAGGCCTAAAGTCAAGGAGTTTAACATTTTCTTCTCCCGAACTCACCTTCAAAAACTAATCACTAATACGAACAGGATGAGTAAAGGAGTTTCAATATTTTTGTATGTTTGTTGACTCATTTCACTCTTTCTAGAAGAAAGGAGATTGTAAGACTTACAGTTTTTCCAATTACGAAATTAAATGAAGATAACTGCACAATTGTGCAACAATCATTGCTAGCAGCTTGGATGCGAAAACCCCGTGAATAAAAAAAATAGCATCGTGCTAACAAGGGACGCACAACAAAAGAACGTTCCCAGTCGAGAAAAACAACAGAATTCAAACTCTATCCATTTTCTACAGACGACCTCGCGACGCGTAATTGCCCTCAGTTCAAATAATGACGATTTCCATCGCTCGAGGGAGAGAGAACACAGAAAGATAATTTCACTTGCTATCACGCATTCGATGTCCGGGCCTCTCAGAGTACCGTTAGGTCGTACGGTTTCCTCCAAGTCCCCCTCTGCGCGCCGTCTTCCGCCAGCTCTGAGGCTTCATCTATTTCCATTTTCTCGTTTGAGGACGTTCACTGTTTGTCGCTGTTTGCTACTCATTTCCACGTCATTCGGCAGGCGAAGTGACTTCTCTGTTGATGCAGACTGTTTCCAAATGGCGTCCATTCTCAAAAAGCGATGTTTAGTTGTATTCTATCCATCTTGGGTTTTACGGGAGGTTTTTTAGCGGTGAGATTGGTTTTCGACATTGTTTTCCAATATTAGAGGCAACCTTCCGGTTAGATTAACCATTTAGAGGATGTGTTTTTGGACATTTTTTTGTTTCATTTTATTATTAGATGAATAAAAGAGTTCGTAATGAGTAATGAGTTTACGACCTTCCCAAAAAACACTTAGGTGAAAAAGGTGAACCAACAAATCTCCTGTCGATCCATCTCTCTGTATTCTGGATCTCCGTATGGCAGATTTGACGTCTCTGGCTTTCTTCTAATCAGATGAGAAATTGCATTTAGTCAGTAATTAATGGTATTTTCCTCAAACACGAGGTTTAAACCTAATAATTATTTTCTTTTTGTTTCAACTTACCTGCAGGGAATCTCTGTCTGTATTGCTTCTTCAAAATCGAAAATAAGGAAAGCTTTGTATTTGTGCAGCAAGTAAAACGATTGGTTCGAGCCGGTTATCGAAATTGTTTATCGAAGAGTAGATCCAAGTCCTGACAGGACGAACATTAATCTGATTTGCATAGGGCTACTCGACGACGTGACACGGCTTGAGCAGGTGTTTCTGTGGGACTTGGAGCTGAACTCGAACCCCATGGGGAGGAGAAGAGTGGGCTGATGGCATAGCCAGAAGGGGTACAATGCTCCTTCCATCAACTCGGGGACAAGGTAATTCAATCTTGTCCCTCACCCCAGAAGGATATGTCTGCTGAGTGCTGATATTATAAACTGATGTGCAATGTCATCTATTATAGCGGTGTAATATTTTATCCTGACATAAATTGTATAAAATGTTGGTCCAAAATCATAATTTCCACTCGCATTATGCGTTTCAGATATTTATTCAGTTCGGTTAAGTTATCCAACAGCAAGAAACTGATTTTTATGGCTGTTTGCAGAATTGAGTACGATTCCAAATTATCACTAGTTGACTGGATTGGGACAACAGTCAAGTGGCCGAAGGACTATCCTGGACATTTTGTAAATAGTTTATATTGAGCGAATTTAGACATCGTTAACGAACATTGGAGTAATCTAATGCAATAGTAATAAATTATTAATTATTAAGTTGAATTGAAGTTCACCTACACCCAATTTTTGAGGTTTTGTTTACTTGAGTCGATAATTCCTACAATATTAATAGGCACGAATATTGAAAGGAATCATGGTCACTGGTAAATTAAACCCCTAAATTTGGATATAAATGAAGGTCAAGAGAAGAGGTCGTAATAAGTAGATTGATTCTCAAATTGTAAACGATTGGAAATGTAAAATTTGTTATACAAAATAATAAACAATTCAATTTGGAAACGATTTATCAAATCTTAGATTAAAAAACCTCATTAAGGAGATGATAATATCATAAGTTGTGTAATATGCCATCCATCTCTCCTTAACATGCTTCATACAGCATATTATGCTATATGAAGCATGTTAAGGAGAGATGGATGGCATATTACACAACTTATAAGACCGAATTAATAAATGTTGAAAGAAACTGAGCTAAGAGGGCAATCGTAGTTACGAATAATTGCTGTTGCTGTTACCTGCTATCACAAAAAAAAAGAAGTTCAAGTACTGCAACATCAGAAAATGATAACTTGCATAACTACTTGACTGTATACCTGATATCACTCAAAATATTACTGCAAATTGAATAATAATTCGAGAGGTACCTTGCCTTTCTACTATTCGAGAGACTACAGCAATTCAAGAAAAAACCAAGTACATATAGCTTCCTCGTATCTATAACCTGGTTGTACTCTAGCCTCCTAGGGGACATCTACGAGCCAACTGACACAAATCCTCAAAATTTCATCGAAATCGAAAGAAAAACACAAACGGTGGATACAGCTTTCGTACAAGTACGCAACCACGAGAGACATTTTATGTCTTATGTTTTAAATTAAATTAATTAATTATGTGTTAAATTGAGAGCTTTCCAATGAGTGGTGAACGATTTTTGTGGGGTGGGAAATGAGGAAGTTAGTTTTCCCTAGGAACGATTGGTTGTACGTGAAAATCATCAGAAATTTCCGCGTAACGATCCCCGCGTAACGATTTTTCATTTATGTGCCATAGTAAAGACATAAAATGTCAAAACGTTAGAAGTTTGGGCTGTTACAAGGAATTCACGTTTGCCCCTGCAAAGTGGCAACTATCCGGGGACAATGTTTTTCATAGGGATTTCCCTACACCCCAATCAGACAATTACTTCGTTTGGTTTTGCCTGTTACAAGGATTTCATGACAGACACACAGACAGACAGGCATGGAACCAAAACTGTTCAGGAAAGCCTAAAAGGTAAAATGGAGAGGAAATTTTGATTTTGAAGAACTTTTTTCAACATTGAAAAGTGAAAACAAAGCTTCATCTACCTAGGTAGACACGGAAGCAAAGACAAATTAATTAAGAAAAATAATACTTACGAGTTGGGAGGAGAATAAAGGTGATCTGGAGGGGGGCTGGGGGCGGTTGCCCCTCCCCAATCTGGAACTGACCACTCGCACATCCACTTGGAGCTTTAGGATGACAGCATCAGACACAATATTTTCGAATAAACGGATTGACACGCCGAAGGGTCACAGAATTCATGGGAAACTGCCCTGATTAGGGTAAATACAATTCGACACTTCACAGAAGCACAGATGGATATAAAATTTAGTATCACTGATAACACGTGTTCACGAGCCGGTTGAGTTGACTAGATGGCACCAAACTACATCAAAATGAGTATTAAAACATATTTTTGGTAACTATCACAACAATTAGGTTAATAAAGAAAATCACTATACACACAAAGGAACATAACCTGGCGGTCTCGACCGTGGCTCGAGGAGTACTAAAGGGGTCACTGTGTCAGAGGAGTCCCCACTACGACAGGATTGGGCTGAGGTGGAAGGGGTGTGACGTCATCGGCCCGCGCCCTCCCCACAGCGAATACGAGTGTGCGACGGGCACTTCCCGGGAGGGGTGGAGTGGGGGTGAATCCCCAAGACTATTCACAATCATGTCAAAGGAAAGCATGTTTTTGACTCATTGAAAAGAAGCAACGAACAGGTTGAACCAGTAATCCCGCTTCTTCTTCAATTATGGGTAAGCCAAATGAATTATTTTACTGAGGAAAAACGTGAGAATTGTTAATAGGTACGTAACTACAATAGATACGTAATATCTAACTACTTAGGTAGGTAGATCAGGTTGAAAAATGACGAACTAATCCTAATGACCACCCTCTATGTTTATCTTCGACAACTACTTGAAACAGTCAATACCCTTGATAATCCAAAATATTAAATCTCAACACGAGGATCAGAAACGAAGAACTTCATATTATGCAATCCGATGAAAGCTGTGGAAGTTATCCAAGATGATCAAAGATCAGGGGTATCATCAAGAAGTAAAACTTTCAGTGTGAAGTTCCGATTTCAGTGATTTTATGTTGGATACGAAAGAAGACACGATGAAATCCACTCAGGACTGCAGGTACATCAAGTTCTAACCCATGAAATCCTTCCAGTGGAAGATAAAAACTCAAGGATTCGCGGACACATACATGTCTTGTATCTACTACATCTACTTGTAGATCGATACGGAACCAAAATTTTGTTCACGAAGAGCTAAAACGTAAAAAATGCGAGCAGGAATTTTGATCTTGAAGTTACGTACCTATTCTTGGTACTTTCAGGGATCCTGGAGCTCGTAGTTTGGTACCTATATTATAACTGATTAAATTAAAGTTCATTTTCTATTTTCAATTCAAGTAGGTATTTGAATTTCGGATTCTACGGGATTTCTCATGTAACCATGTAAAGTGATAATTAATATTTGGAGCGTTTTTCCCGACTTCAATTCACTTACCCCATTGAATTCATCTGAGTTATACTGTTATTTGTACAATTGAGAGATCGCAGACAGCATTTCAGAATAGCGATATCCATGGTATCCTTGCTTCTTAACCACAAAGATGTATTCCGGAAGAACTTCACCCTTTTTACATCCAATGTAAAAACGACTTTGAGTTGAAATTGGTAGTTTCAAGGGACTTGAATCCCAATTTTAGATCGAAGATGCAAAGAAGGCAAGGTGCCTGAAAAAGTTGGAATCTATCTACTTTGATGATCAGTTGATGTGTCTCTGATCTTTGAAGAGGCAAGTCACGCCGAACAGCTTCGCTAGAGAAATTCTGTCTTTCGCAACCGGATCGAAAGCGCGCGTAATACCTGCGAATCGCGAGCCAAGGTTGCAGTCATAGGGGACCCCCGACCTCTACAATAGGGGGCCCCCTGTCGATTCGAAAGTGGGTCGCGGTCAGAATTAGGTTCTTTTTTTCCTCCGGCCAAGCTTTGAAAACCTTTGATTCTACTATACCGGTAAGCATACAAACGTTTTTTATCTTTTACAGTTCAATTAAATACATTTTTAGTAAAAAAAAAGCTACGGACGGTGGACCTACAATTCTACAGTCAGATCTAATAATGATTAATTTTACGCCAAAAGCGTCGTAAGATTTTGAGTTTTCTCGCACTTTACTTATATCTGTAGACATAATTGAACTTTTTTTCCAGCCTCTCAATTTATATCGTGATGTGACGCTCGAAAAGTTCAGAAAACAAATGGAAACGTCCTTTTAATCATTATTAAATGATAATAATAGTTAGAAAGGAGTACTACCAACTCTCTGTGAGTTCTTGGGACCATTCATCCATACAAATCTCAAAATCGGCTTCCTTCATCAATTCCTTCCTTCCTTCCTTCATCAAGAATTAGATAATAGTCTGTATTTAATAATGACACTAGAAAGAAAAATAGCACGCGTTTGGGCCCTTCCCAAACCATATAAATCCCAATGCTTTGAACCAGTGTTATTATATCAATACAATAATTAATGGAATACGCATTCTTGGAAATAAATTTAATTCTTAATAACAAGCCGAGTTGAAGTACTTGAACATGTGTAAGCTAACCCAACAAATTTTGTCTTTCCAAGTTTCAAGAATCACTTCTCATAATTATCAATCAAAAGATCGCAGACCAAACACGCGTTCAGAGGAAGCCCAACTCAACTGTTGCACAGTTTTATACATAAACGAGCTTTAAGTATGAGGAATAAGCAATGAGAAGGTAGTTAATCCACAACCAACTCCTACAAAGTTTGAATACCTTAGGCTACTTTGCAGAAGTGCTACCAAGAGCAAACTTCTAAAAGTAAATTTGCAAGAACTGGGAAAAGTAAATGTAGCAACATAAATCCAACTCGGCATATCCTAGTCATCCTCCAACAGGAGTGAAACACGCATTCAAGATCGGGCTTTCGAGAAAAGTAAACAATAGCTTTAGAACGTCTATAGAAGGCAAATAGAGTTCACTGTTGAAAAAGACACCCCACCGCAAATACTGTAGGATAAAGAATTAATTCTGTAGCACATACTCGTAAACTGAGCGAAATCAGGACGATCCCTCCAAACACTCTGGGATCAATAATAGAGTTTACCACCACATCTCCTTCACCAGGTTTCAGTAGGTAATGCGATTAAAAAAGTTGACGAGTGAAGAAACAAATTGCCAGGCAGATAAGTTCTGAAAATGCTACGAATAAAAAAATCGTTGTCCCATGACCGAATTGAGTATCACCTCCTTCGCGCCTACGGCGGTTTTGAAGTCGATCGAGAAAAGAACTTTAACCATTCAAAAGGCCGAATGTTTTCAGTAGGTAGTGGAAAAAGGAGGGAATTTTAGTATGAGGAATGTTCACAAGTTGGAAAATAATGTAAACTGACTTCGGAAATAAACTTTTGGGATACCAATTTGATCTTTTGGCAAATCAATTTATACTTTTCGCAAATCCCTTACGCTTTGACAACTACTAGATTCTTTGTTCGACATTTTTACTCATATAAAGTTGAATAAATGTTTTTGACTCATGTAAATTAACTTCGGATGAAATCAGCGAGTGGACCAAATTATCTTTTATTCACGATGATGATTTACTTATGATGACCCTGAATGAACCTCTTCCACAACTTTGGATAAAAATGATTTTGTTTGAATCAACTACCAGCTACAGCAATTGCCTCCTATCAGTCACAATCAACACGAAGTCTACATTCATGAACTGAAACCAAGAGGAGTATGCGAATGGAAAGAGAGAATGGGAATTTGAAATTTGAAAGGTTATACTTCTGGTTGAAATCACACAATAACGAGAACAAATTATAGTAATTAGAATGGTTATGACGTCACCGACTCGTCACCCTTGGCAGGTTCCTACTGTTAACTCACAATGTCTAGGAACTTGACTGACTTCAGACATCAAACGTTTCCCCCGACCCTTTTGCTAAAAGTTTGCGCTCGAGATTATCAAAGCACAGGGCTATAGTGTTCAAAAATCATTCCTCAATGGGGGGATTTTAATCATAGCTTGAATCCATAGGTGGTTTTCTAACACAATTCCAAATCAAACACAATGTACATGACAAATGTACATGACATTTTTTTTAGCGAATTTTCAAAGAAAATGAAGCCATTGCAATGGACACCAAAATTTAGCATGGATTTTTTGGTTTTTTTTTTTACAATGAAATCCGTTTTGCAATGTATTTGATTAGTACCGTTAATAAACGCAAAAAAGATAGACGGAAAGACCTATCCCCTCTACACTTCTAAAAGGAGGAAATTAGAGGAGACCTTCTCTGAGTGGGGACAGTCCTCCCACCTATGTGTCCTCCCTTTAAAAGGACACGTCCAAGCCTCTTTACCATCTAACTTGAATCTAGCTAACCATTAGGTAAAACTTGGGTCATGCACAGGTATAATGAGAATTTCCCCCTCAATTTCAAAGCTTGGGTACAATGGGGGGTGCGCATGATTTTTTTAAAAGATTTTTAATCGAAAGTAGACCTCATCCTGAGAATTTTGACACCAGCTGTTCTCTTTTTGGATGAGTAGATCTTTTTATATGATTATTCAAAGTTTCGAATGACTATGACGTCACGCGGGGCGCCTGAGCGGGACCCCCCAGCCCAGTGTGACGTCATAAAATTCGAAACTTTGAAAAATCATAGAAAAAGGTCTTCTCACGCTAGAAGGTCGTGGTTGGTGTCAAAATTCCCAGAATGAGGTCGTTTAGATTAAAAATAACAATAAACAGTTTTTCCGACCCATGCGCACACCCCATTTGTAGAGACGAAAGATACCCCTTCGGGTCCGCTCTCCATCTGAAGTATAAATTGTGAATTTGTCTGATAGTAAATTCATGCTCAAAAGTTGTAAGGTTGACAAGTGACTTCTTTTCAGATCAGCCCAATCAACCTTACAGTTAGTTGAATATTTCTTTCGTGATGTTATTCACGAGACGTCAATTAGTTTAATTTTAGAATTAGTGAATTTGTTTTAGAATTAGTGATTAGTTAAGGAGACGTCACTTAGATCAGTTCCTAGCAATATCAGATAACTAACGAAAAACATCTAAACTCAATTATTAGATGTTGATCGCAGACGTCATACAGATCGGTTCATAATCACATGTATTGAGTCAAGTTAAGTTCTCAAATTGGAATGGAGACACTCTCAACAGTCCTAGCCAATTTGAGACCCATATCCCAGACGGTAAACACATGCCGCAACAACTAGTCCTGTCCTGAGTCAAAACTAACTAGATTGTAGAGTCATGACACATATACGAGTACGTACATGTACAAAGATATAGTACCTGTATATAAATAACATGTGTCACTCCGGACGTTAACTAAAAAATATTCAAGATTTAGCCTAAATGTTAATAACAAACAAAAAGACGAGTTCGTTAGCCAAAAATGTTGGACAACCCTAATAAGGGGTCCCAATTTCAAAAAGTCTAATAAACATGTTTTTAGTTAAAAAAAAAAAAAAAAAAATCATCATAATCATAGTAGGTACATGGTATATCCGGATTAAGCACTGAAGTTCTGGTATAAATATAATTGTCAAAAAATTATTTATATAAAAAATGTATATAAATATAATGAAAACCTGCAAAAATTCAGTGGGTACTCTATGAGTTCGTGAAGATGAGTAGAACATGAATATGGACAAAGTCTCTCTTCAAAACATACCCTTTACATACTATAATACATAATATAATAATATACGTGTGGGTATACTATGAGTTTGGGGAGACAAGTAGGAGATGAATACGGACCTCTAACATTTTACTATGTGCGATGTGCGTACAGTATGTTAGTAGTAAAGTAAAGTAAGTAAAGTAAAGTAAGCAACCATTTCAGGTTGGATTTTCGTCCGACTGCCATTCTTGGCGTCGCGGACGTCATCAGCTGTCTCCCTAAGGGGAGATCAGAATTTGTTCTGATGATTTCGCTCATGGCTTCCCAAACATCACCGCCCTGGGTTGGAACGAGAGATTGCCGATCGTCTAATAGACAGAAAACTTTCTGCGGCGACCAGACTCGAACGCGCGTCCCCGCTAGACGGTCCTTATCTTATCACCGCAGTCGGGTACACTGTCCACTAGACCACCGACGCCCACTAGTCAGTATGTTAGTATAATATACAGAAAAATGGGAAAACATTAAAATTTACACTTGATTAGTTTGAGGTGACGAGCAGACTATTTTTTGAAGGTTTTTAAAACTGTAACCATAATTTCAATAACTTGTGTTATGTGCTACACCCACAAGGGAAACTATCGTATAGATAATATTACGATTTTCTCAATCATAGCTCATTAACTCATACTGCATGAATTGGATTTTTTTTCAAAGATGTTTCTTTTCAATATTCTGGCGCCATATTGATTATCGCCATTATTTCAAGTGTACCGTTGAAGGTAATAGGGTGTTATCGCGAAGGAACAAATCATGATTGTTTAATACAAAAGTAAATTCATACTAACAAGGAGATCACGAGTTATCCTTGAAAAGTAAAATATATCATGGGTAACTTATGTTACGATCATTCTGACCAATAATATGTAAACTAATCGTGGTTATGATACCATTGACTAGAATTGTAGTTACCACTTGAATTATTTCCACGGTGTACGAACTCTCCTATATCCCATTGTTGATCGTAATCACACTCACCTGGAACAAAAGAGTTGAACGTGTTACACATAACTTTTAGTCATAAAGACTATTCACATATGATAATCTTATAGTAAAATTATTTAAACGATGAAATTTCAATCAAATGAGAGGAATATAAAAAAGGATATATATACGAGGGTATAAAGAACGAGGGTCGTTAAGCCGTCCTCAATAACCTGTGACTCAAATGATTTTGACCATTAAACTACCTCACCAAGGAATTAATGTTAAGTAATGAGTTTGACGAGGATTACCTAACCAAGAAATTAACGTTTGGCAATATTTTTTGTAGATTACAAGAACAGTCGATAACCCAATTTACTGGTAGGGGTGTGACATAAGGATGGGACATCGATAACGATAATATCGAAATATCGATTTTTTAACATAATGTTTTCAAAATCGATATGTAGAGGATATGGTCTGATAACATCGTTTGATAAATTTGACTTGCTAGAACTCCAAGGAAACCAGACGAAATTCAATTCCAGACCAGATAACTTCATTGAATTTACTTGGAATTAGAAGAAAACCTCCTATCTTTCAATCATCACTTTATTTATAACAAGATAATGACTGGAAAAAAATAGAAAAATGTCTCTTTAAGCTTGAAACAATAATTGAAATAGGGAAGGTATCGAGGGGGATATCGACATGAAAGTTCATAAAAATCGAATAATTTATCACGAATGAAAAAAATTATAATGTAGTAGGTTATCCAGTAGAATGAAATCAGGTTAAAAGAAAACATTTTCCTCTTATGAATAGAGGAAGAGCAGCCTCATCAAGTTTTCTCCCTTGATTCTAATTAGTTGATTAATGAATTAAATTTTCCGCTTTTTAAAAACATCGATTTTTTACCTTACAATGTTATCGACATCGATGTTTTTCATACGATGTTTCTATGAAATATCGAAATCAATGTTTTCCGTTCGACGTCCTATCGCAAGGTGACAATCAGATATAGTGAGTCTTTCGATAGCATATCGAGTCCTCATCCAACCATAGCACGTAGACACTTGATGAAAACAGTAAGTTCATACTAACGTCTGAAACTGCCCAGGTCATAATCACAAAATGAAGAACTGGAGAAGGAGTTCCTGATGAAGAGGTAGGCAGTAAATAACAACGAGGAACAATAATTATGGTGTCGGGAAGAGGAGGGAATGTCATTGAGAAATTACCATTGTTTTTTAACGGGAGCACAAAAATAGAACCAGCTACAATAACCTTCCATCGTATTTAACGTTTAAGAGCCACAGAACAGCACTAGTGCTATCCTATGGTAGTAAAACGCCAGTGCCGACCGCGATATCAGTGAAGAGGAGAGATGGCTATCAAACCGAAGGGGAAATTACCGCCTGGACGAGGCCGAGGAGTAAAACGTAGTAGTAAAAGATACCAGTGATAAAGTCGGGGGTGGAAAAGGAGATGCGAAAGAAATAGACGAGGAAGAAGGGGGGTGGGGCAGAGGGGAATGAGGATTGAAAACTGTCTCCCGTTCGTAAAGTTTCGAGTCATCGAGGGTGTTCCCAGCCGCTCCTTGCCATCCTGGTGGGATCGTCACGAAGACCAGAAAAAGGGGTTTACGAGTACAGGGCAGAGGGAGTTGATGGGGGTGAACAAACCGGAGGGCAGGACAGCAGGACCGTAAAAGAGAGTCGCTTGGAGGACCCTGCCTAATGTCTTGGGATCCTTCCCAGAAAACCGAATACTGTAGGGTTGTTTGAGGACACGATAAGAAAAGTAATGATATTTTCTACTTCGCCGTATCAATACCTTACCGAAAACAGAATTTTTGTCTCGTACGGTTGAGCGTTAGATCAAATGTTAGAACATGTAAGGCCCGGCCAAAATATTCATAATAAGCTGGATCACTTTGGATGATTGAAACAGTACCAACTGGAAACAAGAAGGCACTTCCAAATGAAAATATGATTGGACATCGTTTTCAGAACCGTAATTTTGTATCGTTAAAGAAAGTACCTAGTTAAAAAAAATTTAATTCCATGAATTATTCAACCAACATTGAAGTTACATTAAATATTTTGCAATAACTGATGAGAAAAAATGTCAACACATCAATCGTAAACTTCTTCTAATTGCGTTCGTCTTAGTAACAACATCTTAAAAAAATTACATAGGTTGAACGGTTTACAGCCGGTTTTAACCAATAATAATATTGGTAAATAATAAATAAACAAATATTATTGCGCGGTATTTTAAAACTATTAAATTTTCCATATGAATTTTGATTTCCAAAGAGCAGCTTATACTTCGACTTTTCAATAATTGAAACAATTATTGTTTTGCTCAATAGAGAATTTGTTTGGAAATATTGTCCATTTGCTTAAAACGATCTCAACACCGCTGTTACTCTAGGAAGCAGAAAATTAATTTCAGCTCAAGTTCGTGAATAAGTTGTCTTTTTTTTCTTTTTTGGGCAACTGAGACTTTTAAACCGTAAGTCTCAAAAAACAAGCGAGAATTACATTGTATGCACGAAAGAGGTTATTGCATTTCATATCTCTAATACACATTATGCAGGTACTGATGGCATGTTGATGTCCGTAACGGCAAACACAATCAACCCAGTTTGGGATCGAATCGGAAGGAAGGACAACACAGCGGCTTTGTTTATTGAGTTCGGCTAACTTTAGAGGCAGAGAGAGAGGAAGGGAAGTACTGCGGAGGAGGTGGAGGACTAGAAAAGACCTACTGACCCTGTTATATGAATAGAAGCTTACCTATATTACGGTCTAGATAAGGTAGGTACATGCAATCAATGAAAATTGAGTGATCAGACATTGTTGGAAATTGAGCAGTTCAGAGAAATTTGATAACCTATTTATTCTCATTTTCGCGAACTCACCACCGCAATTTCTTACGCAAAGCAGTTTTGACATTTTCTTGTCTTTGCTTTGGCACATAAACTGAAAAATCGTCACGAAAACTTGCTCACGCGACCAATAAATAAAATAGACTCACTGTGTTGCGTAGAGAACAATCAACTGTTTTCTTATTTTGATGCTTGGGTACATGTACTAACAACCTTACTTCACTACCTTGTTGTGTAGTGGTTGACATGAAAACGTCCCAATGTGTTGCACACTCGTATGCAAGCATTTATAATTACTTTGACTGAATTTTACCTTTGGAGTAGCACAAATTATTTCGAGAGTGAGTGGTCAGACACATAACACACGACTATCTGTACACGATCATAATATGAAAAAAGGTTCCGAAATCAATACGAATAATCCAAAATGGATTTCGATGAGGACAATTTCAAATTATAGATTCCAAAATGTTTGCAACGGAATGAATAAAAAATTATAACATGATGAATATAAAATTATTTTAAGTCATTAGTGCGGAAGCAATAGGTACCTACAGAAAACCCTCGTCCTTGAAAGTTTATTGATATTTTTTTTTAAATCAGGCAAACATCATTAAATAATCATTTCTTCAGAATTACTTTTCACGAGTAGGAATACCCAAGGATGATGCAAAAAATCAAGGAAAATATCTTGGTGATGTTTTGTGTGAAGCGAGCAAGCGGCCACCAATTACGTGGTGCCACCTGCCATGCTTCCTTCCTTCCACGCACGATTCTTTCCTTCGCATCCTCCTCCTCACACCTTGTCGCTCGTGTTCGAGGAGAGCTGTTGTTGAAAAATAATACTGCCATGGATTCAACGGGAAGCGAGTCATAATAAATTATAGTTGTTATCATTCATGAAAATAATTCATTATTGAATTTACGGTGGTAATGTAACACCTTTTGTAACCTTTAAAACTGTACGACTTTTCCTACCAAACTCATGAAAAAATCAGCAAGAACATCCCATTTTCGTAGCCCTTAAGAACAAAGCTAATTCAGCCGCTTTCGGCTATGGTGGTGCCGACAGTGGAATACCCCGATTTGCTGCTAGCCCTAAGTGAAAACGCTGCAAATTATTACACAAAGGTTCATTATTTTTCTATATAGATCACTCGTCTGCAAAGAACTCGGCTTTGCCATTGTCATTACCGACCAACCATAGATACTAACTACCTACCACGTACCTAAGTAGTAGCATTTTGGTCAGCTAAAATTTGAACGGAGATTAGGCCTCTTTTGCGATTCGTGTTTCTAATTTATCATAATTCCAACCCTTAAGTTCTCGTAGGGATCGAACGATTGGACCTACAGAGCTCCACATGGTCTCTAAAAATGCAATACTATCTTAAATTGAATTGAAAAACTATCAAAATTTTTTGAGTTAGGGCGTTTTCAAAATGTCAACCCTTAGAAGTGACCGGCATCAACCAAATGCTTTGGGGCACAACTAGACCCTATATGGTGCCCATATACCAAATTTCATCAAAATCGGTCCATGCGAGCTAAGGGAAGTGCCGCGTACGGCGTACGGACGGCCAAATTTTTATTCGATTTATGGATTCTACGTACCTTGAAATGTAAACCAACAAATTTTGACGGGGGGGGGGAGGGGGGGGTAAACATTTTTTTCTTGGTCGATTCCAAAAGTTCATTATTTAAAATATTAAACCAAAATGAACATGCTTAAAAGAAGCCATGAGTATAAGGATAAAACGGTGTGACCAAAGACTACAAAGCTAGTTGGGTGTCACGGCAATGGTCACAGTAGTTCAATACAATTGATGTAAGCACAAAATAAAATAATTTATCTATGAACTAATCAATCATTAACCTCAACTAATCACCAAAAGTTAATTTTTCAAGATCAAATTCCAACAACAATCACAAAGTTTGCGACCAATAATAACCAATAAATCCCAATAATTTACATGAATATTTATTACTATTGGATATAAATATATTTGGGTAGGTTATTTTTATGATACAATTGTTGCTATTATAATATATTATTTCGTTGTTATTGTTAATAGGTACGCATCTATTACCCTCTTTGATATTACATCGTTTATAAGGCTTTGTGATAACAAAGGAATCTAAAATGTAATTACCGTGCCCTATTCTGTAACTACCGTGAACCTGTTTAACGGTAGGTATATTGATATAACGGAGCGTTGTGTTTTCTTGAATTGAAACTTACCAAATTTCCTACAGCAGTTAAAAAAGAAGTACGGAATTGAAAGTTTTGCTAGCTGAATTTAGTTCTGCAATGTTAAATTATTACTTTTACCTTTGTTTTCTGCAATGCTTGTTTATCCACCCTGTTGCCTTTTGAAATCCATACAATTAGTAGCAATGCTAAAATGTAGAAATGTTCAAATTTGAGAAAGGTTTCAGTTCTTACAAGAATTGTATGGGAGGCTTGGATAGTTATGTTTTCTTCAGGAAATTTAATATTTTTAAGCAGGGCAAATAGGTAGTTGAGGAGATATAGTTAATTTTAGCAAAAAATCACGTTTTTTCCGAAAAACAAATTTTGCAATTTGGCCTCTACATTTGAGAATTAAACATGGGTCAACAGGAACTTTTTTTTTTGCATTTGAGAGGCACATACAGCTCCTATGGTTTTGACATCATATCACCTGTCACCCTGTATGGTTTCTTTTATAAAATAAATAAATATTTAACTATAAATCGTTAATATATTGTAGTATAACAATATTATTCTTTAGAAGAATGATTCTAGTTCCGAAAGACGTAAATTATTTATGTATTTAGAAGAATATTCGAACCACTGAAAATAACAAGTCTGTAACGTAGTTAACTACAAAATCATTATTTTAGTTTGTTCCCCATTTTACTGAAATGACTTTGTAAAGGCAGTGCATGTTTCTAATAAAGTTATCTTAGTGCGTTTTACTTGTCAACGTTCCTTTAAAAATAACCAGCAGCTTCATCCTCCAACAGATAGCAATCAAGAATCATAATATTACTTGAAACCTGAAATCGAATAAGTCACATTTTTCATTCACGTACATACACATAGAAGACACTAAGTTACTTATGATTTTTTAAGTCTATATTCGCATTCTCCCCTTCCACATTGTTTACAATTTTCTCGGAAAATCTTTCTAGTATCACAAAACCAAACTTCAATCAATAACACTGACAATACGAACAGCTTTATGAATGAACGAGACTAATACCTCTTTTACTTTATTTATAGTCGCAATAAGTGCCGTAGCGATCGATAGGTGACCTTCAGGCACTTCCTAGGGCAAGCCAAGAGGTCAATAAACGGACGTCAATTCCTACGAATCTCGAATACCAACCTACTACAAAGGAACTCCGAACGAGGGGTATATTTGCTGTCTTTATACTACAGTTGAAACATACGCGAATGTTTGAACGTATGATCGAAATTTACAACAAACGTTCATTTTGCGGACATGAAAAAAACTATGGTTGAAGAGTAAATCATTGACCTGGAAGGGTCCAACGACCTTTCGCAGGGTGATCGATTCTGTAAGAACCTGAGGCCAGTAGGGTAATAAACTAAAATGAGCAGGCTGAACTACAGTGGATTTCACCTCTCAATTCAGGAGGAAAACCCAATCTGAAATATTGGAATTCCTTGAGTATCTCACATAACACTCACTATCTGACCCATGTACTTAAATTACATCAGTGAAAAAACTATTCTCCTTTATCTACATTTTCGCTGCATCTGTACGGCATACACAATAAATTTTCTCGTCTCTTTCTTAAACCACAAACAATGGGATACGCTTCCTTACTGACGAAACACAATTAGGGTCCTCCAAAAGCAAAATATCACTCTCATATTATATTTTTGAACTTTCACGGTATAGCTAACAGAACGGGGAACAAAAAACGGGGAACGGGGTTTCTTGGTTCGAACAAAAAACGTCGATTTCAAGCGTATTTCCGAAAACATGCCCTACCATAATGCCCATAATTTCCAATTTGTATTTAAATATCTATCGTAGTTTATTGACGTGAAGTATGTTGTTATAATGACAACACCCAACCATGTAATACAAACCACGTTAATAAATAATATCTTGAAAATGATGAAATGTAAAGGTTTTTGGAATTTTTCATTGTCACCTACAATTTCGTGTGTCTAATGTTAATCCTGTATAGAATTTAACTTATATTGAAGGAACCGAGTTTGAACTGTTTCAGTTCTCTTTTGGTTCCAGGGTTCACGTGAGAGATAATGACGGGACATACATGAAGTTCCATTACTAATCATTTTCTAGAAAATATGCTGATCCTGAATTTACTTCATCACTTTCTATGCGTAAATTGTACATTTAGCGTGTCGTTAAAAAAAAGTTGAAACTTTTCGGAGTTGGTTATGCGACCTCGTCTTCACATCATAATAAGATTTTTATGAAATTCTCAGAGTTTGTGCGAGGTAGCCTCAAGGTAGTTTTCCATAGCTAGCCTCGATGAATTTCTTTGACAACGGACCAACGCGTACGCGTTACTATTGTAACGGGAAATCAAGTGAAAACGGTAATTCACGATTATTTTTCTCTCATCTGCTGGATTTTTGGAGGATAGTATTCGATACTGTCCTTAACATCACTTCATTTTACCATAATCCGATCAGTGGGAGCCTAGAAATCAAGAACAGCTTCCCGATCGTGTTGATATTATGTGAATTCAGAGAACTATTACTATGATCGTAAAAATTATGTTTCTTACTGGGGAATTTATCAAAGATACTGATCTGGGCATAAAATTAAATGACTTTTGCAGCAACTTATTATATACATCCATATTATTTCATGTAACGGAGCTAAGAAGAATTACAGCCTGGCAAACTTTTTTCCACCAACTGCCTACTCTGACTTCAGGAACTCTGGTTTATCCAATACAATAATTGTATTGATCAATATCAATATCAATTATTGATAGAAACGGAACATCAAAATCTGTCCAATATTACCGTAAAATGGGGTTTGCTTTTTTTATTGCTTTGATCCTATTGATCCTGAAACCCACAGATCTTACGAGTAATACTACGTATGGAGGGATTTTCAAAGTTTTAAAATTGAAGGAATTATTTAAAAAATTGTACTATATTCGCCCCATGGTTTGGAGTGACTATTGTACACACACTTTTTTCTCTTCTGAACGCATCAGTGAAATATCGTTCATGGATGCGTTCAGAAGTGAACTCCCCACAATCGCTACTCCAGCTTTTTGAAAATAAATTCCTTGAAAACAAGTGAAAACAAATTCCACTCATAACCTATTTTTCCTTGAAAACAAGTGAAAACAAGTTCCACTCAAGTTCCACTTGAAAACAAGTGAAAACAAGTTCCACTCATAACCTATTTTTCGTTTTTATTGAGTCACACACTCACGCTGTTGAAACAATTCAACCAAATTGAGAAACAACAGGGCAGTAGAGAATAATTCAAGTGCACAAAACATGATTTATATTTTAGAAAATTCGACAGTCCTCAACCGTATAACTTATGTTCCCAAGGATAACTGTTTTTCTTCACAAATAGGGTGTCTTCCCCAGGGAAAATGTTCTTTTTTAACAATAACGAATTGAAACTCACTATGAAACTATAAAACGTGTTTCAAATATTTTTAAACATAGATCGATTTACAATTAGTTAATTTACGCATAAAATGAAGGTACCTAGACACACAAAAAATGCTATCAATGCAACCCCAGCAACACAATTTTGCAGCAAACAGCCAATCTTTTCATAACTCGTATCTACTTGCATATCGAGAAGAAATTCGGATCTAGGAGGTTAATCGTCAATCAATCCTGAATGCTGTAAAGATTGGAGACAGTCGTTCCCGCGGTATTCCAGGTCGCTACATAATTTCAAATTTACAAAGTTGTGGTTCACCCATAGTCACCCAGTGCTTTACGGTACCTAATTCGTAACATTCTTCGAGGGAGGAATACATTAAAGATGATGAAATTTCAGGATAATCGGCCGAACAGGCGTAACATGGCCGAGAGTCAGTGTTATACGTAAGGCTTAAGGACCGAAGGAACTGGGATTGTGCTTAAGGCTGGCTGGTTTATGAACATACAGAAGCGATTATGACAACAAGGGATGAGTTGGTGATGAGATGGGAAGCAACGGGTCGATATGATGCAAACGGGAGGAATGAAATGATAGGACCCAGGAAAGGGAATAGGAGACAGCGGAGGGAGGGGGCACTGTCGCGACTCCAATATCGACCTAAACTTCATCCCGCGGAGGGAGGGTCAAGGGCGATCTCTTAAGGCGACCTTGAGATGGTTTGAGTATCAAGGCCATTTCTTCGTTGAACTGAGATTCCCTGAGAAATTCCGAGTGGTTTAGGGCTAGAAGTGAGGGATTCAACTGGAGTTGTCTTCAGCTCTCTGCAGCGTGAGTGACACGCTGGCATTGTTCACCACCTGTCGACCAGTAATTTACCATCTGTCCCGTTTGCGGGATATACTTCTAAGGTTCACCATCTCAAACAGTACAGGTTACAGGTGTTACGTCAAATAATACAACTTTACACTATAATAATTAAGCAATACAATACCTACAGGATTCATACGATACCAATAAAAAAAAAGAAAAATACTACCTATATATACGTGATTTTTAATACTATCGCAGACTCATTATTATGCCAACTTGATTTTTGTTTTGTTTTGTACTTTCAAAAGGAGAAGAAAATTCAAGTTGAAAACATATTGTTTTAAGTGTATGCATTCCAGGGGACCTCTCAACGGTTAAAGATTAGTTCAATTCTAATCAGTAAGCGATAACACATAAGACATTTTTATTAACCTTTTACTGCACAAAATAGTTTCATTCAATGTTATTTAGTTATGTAGAGGAAATGCCATATCATTTATAGCATTATGAGAGCCCAAACTCGATAAACATTTTAAAATCCATGATCTAGGATACCCAACATGCAAATTCGGATTCACCCCCACCTCTCCTCTTCCTCTTCGTCTCCTTCCCTCTGTGCCAGCCTTTACTACAATGGTAATAAGTCGCAACATTGGTTGGATTTCAATGAAAACAATTTTCAAAAGAATACATGCTAAACATTTTGAGTCCATTGCATGATCAAATTGTGCATCGAGGGAATACCGTAGGAATACCGGTAAAAAAGTGAATCGAAATTTGCGTTGTAACCTGGCGACATCCCCTTTATGACTGCATAGAATATTTCGTGCACATTGACTAGGTAATATTCGCGTGCCATCATGATGTCATTGGTCACTATGCCATAATGCAAACTGAAAAATAGGATTATTATATGCAAGATAAATATTGTAGGCTGCAAGGATGCGATTTCCAACGCCTTGAGGCTGAATATACAGATATTCCAAATCGTTGACCATCATCTATCAAACTCGAAATTCTGCGGTACTTTGTATTATTTTAGTATTTGCTGTGTCCTCAAAAAGGATGGATTATTCACGATATTCCTCTATAATGAAAACACCGGTCACCGTGTTTTGTGCACATTTTGAGCACATTCAACGAAGATTTTCACAAATCGATCAAAATTCTAATAGGAGTTGTTACGATAACGAAATAGGTTTTCACGCACGCAAAAGAGTTATTGCATGGCGCAGAATTAAAGTTCATTAATTTTTATACATACGCTGTTTATTTTTTTAAATTTTTTACCCATGACACTTTTAATCTCAGATAAAAAAGGAGTCTAGCAAATTATGTTATCCCGCTTCATAAACAACTATACCAGATCAGACGATGCCGGAAAGATGTCAGCGGTAGAAGCAAGTTGGCCACAGTTCTATTATTCACCAGTAGAAAAGGCGGGGAGAGGAAAGCAATCAAGTGAGTGGTTCCATCAAACATTCAGCGGACGACATCACAGATTCAACGCGGCATCACTGCAGGGCCACGGAACGAAATCAGGACCAGGCACGCCTTACCTAACTTCGTTCGGGAGCCCTCATAATCAAATACAGCTTTATCGGATCATCAATGAATAATTCTTCGCCTTAAATGTTTATTTTTTCTCTGTATGTGCATAAGTAGGTAACTTTTTCTTCGGATAATTTTTTTGATAGTTTATGAACAATATTTTGAAAATGCGGACAGTTAATTGAGGGAAAACCTTCGAAATCGGTTGGAAACTCTGTTCAATTTCTCCCTTGCGAGGGAAAAACATTAAATCATGTTTAATGTTTTTCCCTCGCAAGGGAGAAATTAGATATAGTTTTTTAAGGTCAAGAAAAAAGAAAAGATTCTAATTAACCAAAACAATTTATTATATTTATATACATCTATTTACAGGAAATACTCAATAATGGCTTATGATATGAAAGATCAGTGACCACTCAGGCGCCTTCAGCATTCTCCATTGACCCTGCTTCTCAAATTTCAGCTTCCTGCGTTCAACAGGAGAGAAAATGGCCTTGGAGCTCACTCAGCTGATCAGTGACCACTCAGGCGCCTTCAGCATTCTCCATTGACCCTGCCTCTCAAATTTCATCTTCCTGCGATGAATAGGAGAGAAAATGGCTTTGGAGCTCACTCAGCTGATCAGTCACCCTTCAGGCGCCTTCAGCATTCTCCATTGACCCTGCCTCTCAAATTTCAGCTTCCTGCGTTCAACAGGAGAGAAAATGGCCTTGGAGGTCACTCAGCTGATCAGTGACCACTCAGGCGCCTTCAGCATTCTCCATTGACCCTGCTTCTCAAATTTCAGCTTCCTGCGTTCAACAGGAGAGAAAATGGCCTTGGAGCTCACTCAGCTGATCAGTGACCACTCAGGCGCCTTCAGCATTCTCCATTGACCCTGCCTCTCAAATTTCAGCTTCCTGCGTTCAACAGGAGAGAAAATGGCCTTGGAGGTCACTCAGCTGATCAGTGACCACTCAGGCGCCTTCAGCATTCTCCATTGACCCTGCTTCTCAAATTTCAGCTTCCTGCGTTCAACAGGAGAGAAAATGGCCTTGGAGCTCACTCAGCTGATCAGTGACCACTCAGGCGCCTTCAGCATTCTCCATTGACCCTGCTTCTCAAATTTCAGCTTCCTGCGTTCAACAGGAGAGAAAATGGCCTTGGAGCTCACTCAGCTGATCAGTGACCACTCAGGCGCCTTCAGCATTCTCCATTGACCCTGCCTCTCAAATGTCAGCTCCCTGCGTTCAACAGGAGAGAAAATGGCCTTGGAGCTCACTCAGCTGATCAGTGACCACTCAGACGCCTTCAGCATTCTCCATTGACCCTGCCTCTCAAATTTCATCTTCCTGCGATGAATAGCAGAGAAAATAGCTTTGGAGCTCACTCAGCTGATCAGTCACCCTTCAGGCGCCTTCAGCATTCTCCATTGATCCTGCCTCTCAAATTTCAGCTTCCTGCGTTCAACAGGAGAGAAAATGGCCTTGGAGCCCACTCAGTTGATCAGTGACCACTCAGGCGCCTTCAGCATTCTCCATTGACCCTGCCTCTCAAATTTCAGCTTCCTGCGATGAATAGGAGAGAAAATGGCTTTGGAACTCATTCATCTGATCAGTGATCTGTCAGGTGCCTTCATTACTGTCCTTTGACCCACCATCTCGAATTTCACCTTCCTGCGTTGAATAGGAGAGAAAATTGTTCCTATACAATGAACATTAATTTGTGATTCACACTCATATTTCTGATTTATCACTAGTCCAAACTGAAGGACCTCCGAGGGAGCGATCTGTTGGTCCTACGGAGCTCCGTGTAGTCTCATTCGATTCTAAAAATTCCAGTCTATTTTAAATTGATGAAAAAACAATACCTTTATATTTAAAGTTTTCGAGCTAGGACGTTTTGAAAATTTCATCCCCTAGTTTTCACCCCTTAGAAGTGACTGACAATAACCAAAAGCATCTTGGTACAACTAGACCCCAAATGGAGCCGATATAACGTGGTAACTAAGAAATCGGTCCGTGGTAACTAAGAAAAAAAAACGTTGCAGATTTGCGTGTCGGAATTCACAGAACGACCCCCAGCCCTAAAACATTAAACATGTTAAAACGCTGTAAATCATTACATCATCTGTAAAAATCAACCGTCTACGAAAATCACATTTTGGTCAATTAAAACAACTAGTACCCGAATGAGGACGATATACCAGAATTCATCAAAATCGGACCATGGGAACAGGCTAAAGTACGGTGTACGGCCGGAAAAATTTATCTTGAAACGAGAACATCAAATTTTGAAGGGAGTGGGGGGTTACATTTTTTTTCTCGGTTCCATGCTAGTTTCAAAAATGAACGATTGAAAAATAATAAACCATAACGAACAAAATCGATTTTTTTCTGAAAAATGCAGTGTTTAGTACATGATACAATGGGGGGGGGGGGGGGGGAAGAGAGCTTTACAGGTTCGTTTGTTAACTCAACTTAACAAGGGTTGTTTTTCCTACTTGGTGTTTTGTAACCCTTCACCTTGTCATAGACAGCTATGTTCTGACAGAGGTGATGTTCTAAAAGTTTCCATCCTTGTCAAATTAATCTCATGTATTGTATTTCCCAATTACCCGTAGTGGTCATACAGAAAACGAGTTGAAGTTAGGTGCTTGAGGAAGGGCTCATTATTGTCAATCCTAGTTTTTAAGAGATTTCAGAGGAAACTCAACAATATAGCTGGTACTGAGAATAACGGAGGAGCGAATGGAGGCTTCACTAATGGATTTGATGTGGCCATCTATTCTAGACGGATACAGGAAGAGGTAGCTAACGGGTTTCTAGCATTCACCGGTTAACATAATTTGTACCAAGTCACGGATTCGGTTTATCGACAATGATTTTTTATTCTCTCACAATAAATAACTACCTAATGATGGGTATCTGATTTATTCGATTAGGTAGTACCTACATCAAGTATTCGAGGTTTTGCCAAACATTGACACAAGAAAGAAAACAAAGAATAAGGAGGTACTCGCAGATTTATCTCTTCGTGCGAACCACATAGTTTTTTGAGACTATAAATTGAGATGTGCGCAGACGTAGAGCACAAATAATCTTATTACCTAAGCATCAAATGGCATGCATTTTATACATATGTCTCTTGACACATAGGTACGTCAAAATCACGACACGTTTCCATCTGAAGGTCATCTTCGGCTGGTAATATTTTGCATTTCGAATTTCATTCTGAATTTTGGGTACATTTCTGGTAGCCCCAATCAAGAAAAACATCGTTCATAGAACGAACTAGTCGGGAATTTTAATGAATCAAATTCTTCTGGAGCGATAGGCAGCAAAACATATGCACTCAGCCAAACATAAAATATTATGATTTTTTCATCAATCCAATTATGCAAAACATATTCACCCAAGTTAACAATGGACTATACAAAAATCATAATAAGTAACTCGATCGATAATGATAAAATAACAATATCATAGAAACACAGCATATTGACATTAAATGTAAAATTTTGAGGGCTTTGCAGGGTAATGTATAAAAAGTCTATTCAATTTGAATATCCCAACATTTTTGAGTTTTAAGAAATACGTGTTCTACCGAGTAAAGCGCAAGGTTCTGTTCGGTGATATCCCCTGTCCAAATTGATCATTACAGCTTCACGGGGAGATGAAGGAAATTTACCGGTCTTGACTCCGTTCCCCTCAGTGGGATCTTACTCCCTTCGACCAAAGATGATTGTTCCTCATCCACCGGTCTCGAGGTCAACCTTGAGAGTACCTCACCGTGGTTCCTTGGGTTAAAATTATCCAGGAGTCTAAACTCAATTTTCTTCGAGATACAAAGTAGTGTTCGTGGGAACGCTGTGTTCATACAAAAACAATGCTAATTCGATTTTCTTGTTGTTTTTGGTAGGTGCAAAAACCACGATATGCATTGGAACAATACCGATACTTAATGTTTCGCCTTTCCACTCGACAAAAGAATAAAGGAGTGCAGGAATAAAAGTAAGGAACTCACACAGAGTACGGGTTTGTACTAAACCCGAGAACAACATGCTCGTGAATTTCTCGTACAAAATCAAATTAATACAAGAAAATATTTTAAAGAATGTTTTCAAAATTATATATTGACTAAAAGTCAATATATTTTTCACCCTCCTTTCGAACTTAAAAATACAAAAATATTCCTTGACTAATAATAGATTTAACCTATAAAGTGAATGTAACTCTTCATCCAGGAGTTAGTAACGAATTAAGATTTACATTTATTTATTTTTTCATGTTAGGATTCACCGACGCTAGGTGGGAGCACGAAATTACTATGTAGAAATCTCGAACATAGCATCTCACCTAAACTATTTTGTTAAATGTAAGTATTTTTCACGACTCGTTAATGAATGTGGTGATCAATACTTTCCTAACAATCCATTAGGCGGAGGAGTCTCAAGAATTACCACCCATCGGACGTTTACAGTACCGTTTGACGTATATACAGAAAATTCGCAATAAACGTAATTAGCTGTGAACTTTCCATGGATTTGATTCTGCCTAGTCGTGCCCGACAAGATACGCTCCAATATGACTATGAATGATGAGACCACGAGAATCCGCAATGAACAAAGAATGTGGGTGCACAAGAGACGTTCTCACCTTCATTATGGTTTGCGCCCTCATAGGTAGAAATTGACGTCATTCACAGGATGGCGGCCCACATGTAAACAAGATCTACGCATCCCGCATCACTGTACAGGCGAAGCTGAGTCGTAATGTGTACCTACCAGCTAGCTGAACACACAGATCGCGTGAATGGATGCCCCTAGGATGAAATTTGTAGCGGATACGGCATACAGTTAGGCCAAATCATCTCCAGTAACGTGGACAGATAAAGATAGCAGGTTTGTGACGCTACGATAAACAAATCGCAATCGTAGTAAAATCGTAATTTTGATACTGTGAGTTCCAGTGAGAAGAAGCAATTTACCCCCAAAGTCACACATCACACCTAACTAAAATAAATTGTTAAGTACAATAAGGTTTACAATCAGCCAGAGTTGGAAATAACATCGATAATTACAGGTCTCTCAGTCACTTTCCTCCACCTCTTTTTATTCCTGTCACGACAAGGACTTGTGAATGTGGACGATTTCATTTTTCCGCATCTCATGCACGACCTTATCTAAAAACACACTGAATTTACTGGGTAGAGAGCTCCATCTTTCATTTAAACAGTAGAAGAAGATAGGTGAAATAACCTAGGGGTTCTTCCAGAGCGTATCGGGACATTCACTATTTTAGCAATTGTGAACAGGTAAACTGGCCCATCAAGGACGTATTTAAAATAAACGAACTTAATAAGTACTAATGATACAGAAGAACGCCGGCCTCCCAGTCTCATTCCACGATCTTTGATGAGCATAGTATATCATTCGAACTCTGCAGTTCCTGAGAGTCTAATAGGTACTGCCTCAACATCGCTTCATCCGAGAGTTGCAGGTGCCTTCATTAGGAAGTTTGATTACTGGTTGCTAAGGACGCAAAAATGAATACAACTCACATAAACGAACAACCATCGCATTTTTGAACAGCTAAACTTCACACTCGTGTTTTTCATTTATTGTAAGTCTAGCTATTGAGTCCTCATAGGGAGCGAAAGGTGTGTCCTACAGAGCTCCGGGTGGTTTCTAAAAATTCTAAAAATGCAATACTATTTAAAATTGGTGAAAAAACAATACCTTTATTTCGAAAGTTTTCGAGCTAGGGCGATTTGAAAATTACAACCCCTAGGTATTTTTCAGCTATTAGAAGTGACTGACACTAGCCAAAAGCTTCGTGGCACAACTAGACCCCAAATGGAGCCGGGGTCCAAATTTTGATCATGTTTGGTCCAGGGAAAGTGTAAGGCGTGCGAACAGATTTTTGGTAGGTACATTGAAACGTGAACAATCAAATTTTGATGGTGGCGGGAGGGGGTAAAAATTGTTTTTCTTGCTCGATACTAAAGTTTCATTATTGAATATAATAAACAAAATGTTGCTACTTTGCACATTCAATGAATTAGTTTGATGGGAATCTGATCGATTTATCGAATTGGGGAAAAATTAAAGGAACCACGAAGACCCTTCCTTTCCAAACAAATTTGGAAGGACAAGGTGCAAAGGCAGAGGACCTTCTGATGTAGAGGGGGAGGCGGAGGGTGAACGTTGTGTTGGTTGGGACAGGCTCCTTTGTGAACGATGATGTGGAACGAGTCTTCACACTTCTCTGGCCACAGAGTACTCTCGCATTAGTTACAGAACAACAGTCTCTCCTCAGAACACCAAGGGAACTTTTGTAGATTTTGGACGGAAAATTGATGTTTTGAATGCAGACTAACAGATGTGAAGGTCTCACAAAGACGCATGAACCGTCTTTGTTTCGCGGCTAGAAACCCGTAAATACTGGCTTTCCAACAAGTTCAGCTAAAATTAGAAATTAATGACAATTTTCAGGAACGAATCAACATGTGCCCTACGCAAATCGATTTCTGGTATAATTTTAATAAGTAACGCCCTTTATTTATATACTAAAACCATCCGACTGTTCATCCTTCGTTGGCTCATGACAGCTATAAGGAAAAATTGTCGATACTCAATACCAATATAATTCAGGACAGTTGGGACTGAATTCGTGGGGTGGTTTGAAACCATTCGAATCAGATTTGAATATGGAAAAAATGAGATGGAGCTTAGTTGGGTTCAATAGTTGACATCTTGAGGTAGGAAGATGAAAACCATGATTCTAGAAGGAGCAGTGGAGGGAAGGGCAGTAACGACTGAGGACTCCAAGCAGTTTTACTTCAAAGTAAGAGGGCCACTTGAGTTGGAGGACGCACTTAGAAGGAAATAAGGTTTTCTAAGGCACGAGACGGCAAGGGTTTTGGAAGGAAAGTGTAGAAGAAGACTTAATAAAGAGGAGGAATTCGTTTCAATTTGCTCTCCTCGCCGGTTCGGAGGCACCCCCTCTCCGTTCCTTACCGCCACCTTCGAACAAACAACGTTCGAAGCTTTGAAAGTCAAGGGAGTCACTCAATTACCAAAACAGACAGGGAGAAAGGAGGACGGAATCCCGGCAACTGCTTTTGGCAAATTACTTCGCTTCTCGGAAGCCTTTTCGTCCTGTTTCGGTAGGGAGCGACAATGATTCCAATTCAGTTTCTTTCTCCTCAAACGACCGCAAATAACACTAATAAAATTATAAATACATTGTTATTTCAAGGAAAATCGAAGGAAAACCGTTTTTAAATTAAAGGATGAAGTCTTAATTTTGGAGTGAAAGAGCAGGTAAAGGCAAATCGTTAAAACTGTACAATCAACCCCTTGGTTAAACATTTTTTTAAAGATGAAAAAAAAAAAAAACGTCTGCCAAGTGGGTGTGGCACATAGCTTCCTCGTATCCATAACCCGATTGTATAGATGATCCGATGCATAGTAGTTAATCTCAAAACATCAAAACAAGTTAATTTGTAACATCCCTGAAAATTTCATTGACATCGGATGGAAAATGTAGAAGTTATGGCCGTTACAAGGAATTCACGTTTGCGCATGCGCAGTGGCTACTATCAGTCCGAAGGTGGTGATTTTCATAGGGGACCATCTAAATACTAATCTGTAACATCCCTGAAAATTTCATTGAAATCGGATAGAAAATGTAGAAATTATGGACGTTACAAGGAAATTCACGTTTGCGCATGCGCAGTGGCTACTATTAGTCCGAAGGTGATGATTTTCATAGGGGACCGTGTACAACCCAATCCGCATAATCCCTGAAAATTTCATCGAAATCGGGTAGAAAAAGTGGAAGTTATGGCCGTTACAAGGAAATTCACGTTTGCGCATGCGCAGTGGCTACTATCAGTCCGAAGGTGATGATTTTCATAGGGGACCGTCTACACACCAACCCGCACAATCCCTGAAAATTTCATTGAAATTGGATGGAAAATGTAGAAGTTATGGCCGCTTCAAGGAATTCACGTTTGCGCATGCGCAGTCGCTTCTATCAGTCCGGGGATGATGATTTTCATAGGGGACCGTCTACACACCAACCCGCACAATCCCTGAAAATTTCATTGAAATCGGACAATAACTTCGTATAGTTATGCGCGTTACAAGGAATTCATGACAGACACACAGACAGACAGACAGACAGACACACAGACACTGAACCAAAATTGTTCAGAAAGGTCTAAAACGCAAAACGCGAGTGAAAATTTTGATTTTGGAGAACTTTTTTTTTCGACCTTGAAAAGTGAAAACAAAGCTTCCGCTACCTTGGTAGACTCGGAAGCAAAAAAAACTCTTCTTGTCACCCCGAACTTATGGAGTACTCACACGTAATATTATGTTTTTTTTTTTTTTTTTTTTTTTTTTTTTTCAAGAATACCCACCATACTGTATGCACAGACATAGGGTTGGTTTTGAAGATGTTGAGAGTTCATATTCATATTCTACTCGTATCCATGAACTCATAGTACCCACTTGGCTATTGCATTTTTGGGTACAACAATCTATTTTTCATTAGGTATTTATATAAATTATTCATATTATATTATATAATAGTATTTATATACCTATACAATTATACTTCCGAGTCTACCAAGGTAGCGGAAGCTTTGTTTTCACTTTTCAAGGTTGAAAAAAAAAGTTCTCCAAAATCAAAATTTCCACTCGAATTTCACGTTTCAGACTTTCCTGAACAATTTTGGTTCCGTGTCTGTCTGACTGTCATGAAATCCTTACCATAGCCATAACATCTACAATTCTCATCCGATTTCGATGACATTTTCAGTGATTTTGCAGATTTGCTTGTAGATGGTCCCCTATGAAAATCATCACTCCCAAATTGATAGTAGCCACTGCGCATGCGCAAAAGTATGTTTCCTTGTTACAGCCATAACTTTTACATTTCCCAACAATATTCAGATATTGTACCGGTTGACATGTAGGTAGATGGTCCCCTATGAGGGTTGTGCAAGGTATTTAGAGATTGATGTTTTAGATCAACTACTATGCATTGGATGATCTATACAATCGGGTTATGGGTACGAGGAAGCTATATGCCACAGCCACTTGGCAGACCTTTTTCGTTTATTTACAATTTTTGATTTAAGAAATATAATATATCATGTAATCTATATATCATACTATAATATGTAATTATTACTACATATGAATATATCATATATTACTATAATTATGAGAATATCCACCAACAACCCTAAAAACATGTTTTTGGCACACTTTTTTAAATTTGGATTCCTTTGGCTAACGAACTCGTTTTTTTGTTTATTATTATGAACATTGTGGCAAAAACTTGAATTTTTGCAAAACATTATTTACTGAAGCTCTTGTATACAATAAATGACATATAATTATAATAAAACCAGCCTATTTCGTTGTAACCCAAAATGCAACAGCCGAGTACACTCCATGAGTTTTAAGAAACGAGTAGAACATGAATATTAACTCTTAACACTTTCAAACATACAGTATTTTGATTTGGTGCAGGTACTGAAAATTGAAAAAATACAGCAATCTGATACTTGTGGGTAGTCTATGAGTTCGGGCTGGCGAGGATGTACTTTTTGATACTTTGTTTTAAATTTATAGGGATTAATTGTATAATTTTAAAGATTCGTTCTGTGTGCCGCACCTGCCAAGCTGACTACTCTCTCATATAGCTAATATTTCTATATTCCCTGTATTTATTTCCTAATATTTACATATTCCTAGTATTTTTCCATGTATTTCGATTTTCCTCCGTTTTTACGACCTGCTATCTGGTCCTCAACCCCTTCTTACTCTGAATGAAGAGGAGCACTAGGTAATGTGAACTCTTCCAGCTTCCCGACTGGTTCCCTCCCCTCAAGGTATAGAGAGGTACAGCGAATAACTCAAAGAAAATTACGTTCTTACAATGGACTAACAAATTTTATCTTCACAGCTAAATCATAACATTCTCTAATCAATTTGATTTAAAGCTATTTTTGACTCTTATTTCTCTGCATATTATGACCTACCAAAAACCGTATGCCATACGTACCTAACCTAACCGTCAAGGTACGAGTACCACTTGATAGCTCGATCATTCATGATTTACTAAGTAGTTACCTATCAGAAAGAATAAACACTATGTCTTGGTAGTAGTACGATACAAAACGTATCTAAAAGAAATTGCCGAAACCATAGTTTTTTCTTTCCTAACCAGCTTTTTATTTGAAAGATTTCTTTGAAAATTCGCTCATCAACTCATACTGCATGAATGGACTTTTTATTTTTACTTACTACTACTTCTTTCCAAGATACAATATGGATTTTTATAGGACTCTTGCATTTTATTGTGTTGACTCGAATGTCAAAATCTACTTGCTCTGAAAAGTAAGCATAGATAGGTACAGAAATTTACCTTCTCCGAATACCATTAGTAACTGAGTGAATTTGTAAGCATTCTTATGAATAGTTAAATAAGAATTTGGAGAGAAGATGAAACTGCGAATTCTTTTCCCGAGAGGAGGAATGAAAAAATTATTTTTTATGGCAGTTTTTCAGGATGTGGACGATGAAGTGATAATATCAAATTAGGCAACGAGCAACACTGGCTGGTGGCGGCAGATGGTTAGCTGTAGAAGGGAAGATTAGCTCTGTAACAATTCCATAGTAGACATAACCACCAGGATCATGGGTATTACAGTCATAAGTGGTGACTGGAGAAGGCATTGTTCAGCTGTAGGAACGGCGCTTTTCAGAAGACCACGGGGTTGAGCACTAGTGGAAGTTGGCAGAGGTGAAGGATGGTATTACTTTTAAAATTGGATGAAGCTTCTCGAACGTTGTGGGACGGGGAAGGAAAAGGTTAATTTTGAACTAATTAGAGCGGGATAGTAGGCTATTAAGAGACTACGAAGGGAGATGGTGGACGGGAAGATAAAGATGGGGCGAAGCGCTGAGAGAACAGAGAAGGAAGTAATAGCGTGGAATCAGAATGAACCCACTTCTCTAAACTCGCTATGGCCCGGGACTAGTACAAATTGGACGGGCGGAGCTGGGAGACTGAACTTACGTTCCTCCCGACTTACTTCGACTAATTACTAACAAGAGATGCGAGTGTGCTAGGGTGGATGGAGTTTTGAGGACATCGACTCTGCGATGCAACATCACGAGTATGTGCAATGTACTTTGTTAATAACACTACCCTTCATTACTATCCTGTATTCCAGGGAAAGATAGATTGAGGAATCGATGCAATGGCACAAGATCCACGATTTTTGACCAACATCCGAACACCCAGAAAAAAAAGAAGGAAAGGTCTCTCAGTTTCGGGGGTCATGGAACAGCGATTTTTAGGACGTCCTACAGTAAGACTTGGGCGTCCTTATAAACATACGATTAATCTGTGGTAAAGTTGGAAAACACTCAACAGAAAAAACTTGGACCCCTCAGATGCTGTCTACTCAACGCCTACGAGGGTAAATGATAAAAACATGGAACATGTTTTTAGCCACAACTTTAATCGTAGGTAGGTATCATCAGAAGTTATATTATCCCTAGCAACATATCTAAAATGCACTTGAAAACATATTGTTTAGTAATGCATGCATTCCAGGGGACGTCCATTGGATAAGCATTAGATCAGTTTAACCAGTAGTTAAGTGATAAAACTGTTTCACTCGATGTAATTTATTATTACTTTAGGCAAGAAATACTGACCCCCCCCCCCCCTCCCCTTATCCACCATAACATATCTAGCGGCATGGGAGCCTCGAATCTGAAGAGCATTTTAAAATCCATGATCTACGATACCCAACATGCGAATTCGAGTTCACCCCCCCCCCCCCCCCATCACCACCCCAACGCCAACAATGGTGCCAGTCTGGCACCAAAGCGGAAATACGTCGTAACATTGAACTTTCATCTGTTAGTTTTGGTATGCAGTCCGTCGAAGTTCACATCCGTATTAAGATGAAACACAAAAAAAAAAAAAAAAAAAAAAAAAAACGAAATAAGCGGTTTATGGCATCATGGCGCCATGTCCGGGCACCATGGTGGCACCACTATTAGTTCCATGGTGGTACTGGGAATAATGAGAATTTTTCCCTCCAATTTCAAGCTTGGGTACAATTAGATAGCAGTAAAGGAACCGAAATATTGAAAAATCGGATATTTTGTGAATATTATCCCCCCACTCACCCCCTCCCTTTGCGAATTTTGGTACTCTGGTAAAATCATGTACAACTCGGAAGTTATTTGAGTCAAACAAAAAAAGAAACACGCAAATCGGTTGGAAATTGAGGCCTGGCAGAGTTTACAGATTATGCACGCAAACGCATGTTTTTAAGCATTACCCCCCCCTTTCCCCCTCTTCAAAAGCAAAATCAGAAATTCCCCGCGCGCGGCGTAGTGACAACTAGATAGTTTCCGCGTCAAACGAAAAAAGAACCACGAAAATCGTTCGAGAACTAAGGCCTGGGCAGAGTACACAAGATTATGCCCAAAAACGCACGTTTTTCGAGCATTAACCCCCCCTTCCTCCCCTTAAAAGGTAAAATTCGAAATTCCGGCGACGTAGTGCACAACTAGATAGTTTTCCGCGACGAACAAAAAAAGAACCAGGAAAATCGGTGGGAACTAAGGGCTGTGCAGAGTACACAAGATTTTGTTACACACACACACACACCACCACACACACACACACACACATACACACACACACACACACACACACACCACACACAGACATACACCTATGGTTTTTTTTCGCGGATTTGGATTCAGAATGGTCTAAAACGGATTACTGTGTATGGTATTTTTTTTCTGTTGAGTGTTTGTCCAACTTTACCCAGATCGATCGCATAAGGACGCCCAAGTCTTACTATGGCGACGCCTAAAAATTCGCCTCGAAAAGCCCGCGTGACACTCCCGCGTCACCCTCCCATCGGAACGTTTTACGGGTAGTTACTCTAGTGCTAAAACATGTTCCATATTAAAATAACCACATACTAATCCGTTTTAGACCATTCTGAATCCTAATCCGCGAAAAAAAACCATAGGTGTTTGTCTATGCGTGTATGTGTATGACAAAATCTTGTGAGCTCTGCCCAGGCCTCAATTTCCAACCGATTTGCGTGTTTCTTTTTTTGTTCGACTCAGATAACTTCTGTGTTGCACATTATCCCTCGAGAGTATCAAAATTAGCGTGGGCAGGTGCGAGAGGGGGGATAGTATTCACAAAATATCCGATTTATCAATATTTCGGTTCTTTATAGCTTACGGCACTAATTGTATCAAGCTTTGAAATTGAGGGAAAATGGCTCAATATACCTCTGAATTTTCATGAATTATTCTCCGTACCACCATGGAACTAATCAATGGTGCCACCATGGTGCCAGGGCACCGCATATTTCGTGGTTTCACTACGATATGGATATGAATTCTACGGAGTACCTACCAAAAGTAACAGATGGACAACGTTACGACATAATATTATATATCCAGGACTGGCACCTTTGGAAGAGGAGGGGGGTGTGGAACTCGAATTCGCATGTTGAGAGTCGTAGAGCTTGGATTTTTAAATGCTGTTCAAATTGGAAGCTCGCATGCCCCTAGAAATGTTATGGCGGCTCATGGCGGAAGGAGTTTACTATTTCTCACTCAAAATACTAACTAAATTGAATTGAGTGAAAACAGTTTCATGTAGGAGGAAGGTAGGAAAAAAATTGTGTTTTATCTCTTACCAACTGGTTTTAAATTGGACCTAATAGTTATCCAATGGGACGTCCCCTGGAATGCATGCTTTACTCAATAATATGTTTTTTAGGACGTCCCACAGTAAGACTTGGGCGTTCTTATGCGATCGATCTGGTGTGAAGTTGGACAACACTCAACAGAAAAAAAATAACCACACACTCATCCGTTTTAGACCATTCTGAATCCAAATCCGCAGAAAAAACCATAGGTGAATGTCCGTGTGTGACAAAATATTGTGTCGTCTGCACAGGCCTTAGTTTCTCCAACCGATTTTCGTGGATCTTTTTTTGTTCGACGCCGAAAACTATCTAGGTGTGCCACTACATCGCCGGAATTTCAAATTTTTGCGATTTAAGGGGTGGAAAGGGGGGGGGTTAATGCCTCAAAAAATGTGCGTTATTGGGCATAATCTTGGTACTCTGCCCAGGCCTCAATTTTCAGCTGATTTTCGTGGTTCTGTTTTTGTTTCGTCGTGGGAAAACTATCTAGTTGTGCACTACGTCGCCTGAATTTCAAATTTAGCCTTTCAAGGGGGGAGAAAGGGGGGGGGGGTTGATGCTCAAAAAAGAGCGTAGCGGGCATATGTATTAAACTCCGCCTTAACTGTAATTCCCAACCTATTTGCGAGTTCTTTTTTTTGTTCGACTCACAAATCTTCCAAATGCTCATTTTTCACTAGAGTATCAAAATTCGCAAGGGGAGGAGGCGAGTGGGGGGCATAATATTCACAAAATATCCGATTTTTCCAATATTTTGGTTCCTTTATATACCTTACTAATGGTATCCAAGCTTTGAAAATTGAAGAAAAATTCTCATTAACCTCCGGATTTTCATGAATTATTCCTGTATCCCTATGGAACTAATAGTGGTGCCAGCATGGTGCTAGGACACCATAAACCGCTTATTTCGTGGTTTTTTTTTTTTTGTGTTTCAACTTGAATACGGAAATGAACTTCGACGGACTGCCTACCAAACAAATAGATGAAAGTTCAACTTTACGAAGTATATCGCTTTGGTGCCAGACTGGCACAATTAGTGGCGGTTGGGGGGGGGGGGGGGGCTCGAATTCGCACGTTGGATGTCATAGATCATGGATTTCAAAATGCTCTTCAAATGCGAGGCTCCCATAGCTCTAGAAATTTTGTGGTGGATAATCGTGAGGGGGGTCACTATTTCTTGCCTAAACACTAATTACTCGAGTGAAAAGTTTTTCCGCTTACAACTGGTATCAATTGACCTTCCAACGGGACGGACCCTGGAAACGCATGCATTACCTAAAACAATATGTTCTGTTTAATGGGAGTTTTGGTACTACCAGATCCCAAAACATTTGGGTTACTTCTGATAGCAATGAGCTTCATTTTTCGATATTTCGATGACAATTTCTGGAAATGTATGGGTTAGTCTCCTACAAACGGGAATATCTGACACAAAGCAAAAACGCTGCAAATTATTACACAACGGTTTATTATTTTATATAGATCACTCGTCTACAAAATCACCAACCTTCCAATATGAAGAGAAAAATAAAAAAATAAAAGAAATAAAAAATGAAAAAAAAATAAAAATAATAAAAAAATCAAAATCACCAACCATTGATCGCATTTTGGTCAGCTCTAATTTGAACGGAGATTAGGCCTCTTTTGCGATTCACACTCGTGTTTGGATTTATATATATATATATTTCAATATAAACCCTTAATTTTCGTAGGGAGCGAACGGTTGTCCTACAGAGCTCCGCGTGGTCTCAAAAATTCTAAAAATTCTATAGAATCTTAATTTGAAGGAAAAACAATACCTTTATATAGAAATTTTTTGAGTTAGGGCGTTTCAAAATTTCAAAATTGATTTTGGAACCCTTAGGAGTGACCTACATCAACCAAAAGCTTCGGGGCACAACTAGACCCCAAATGGAGCCTACATACCAAATTTCATCAAAATCGGTCATGCTAAGTGGCAAAAGTGCCGCGTACGGCGTACGGCGTACGGCGGGACGGCGGACGGACGGCCAAATTTTTATTCGATTTTTGGATTCTACGTACCTTGAAACGTAAACCATCAAATTTTGAGGGGGTGTTAAAAATTTTTTTTTTCTTGGTCGATTCCAAAGGTTCATTATTGAAAATAATAAACCAAAACAACATACCAAAATCGCTCAAATTCGTATTCAAAGGATCGCTACAAATTTCAAGGATTTGGTTAAAGACAGCGTGTTGATATTTGATGGGGTTGACCCGGGGTCGCACGAGATTAGAGTCGAATGTCAGCAAAATGCTGGACAACACGACATCGTTTCTTCACGGGTTCAACATTTTGGGTCAACCCCCATTTTATGGATCGGGGTAAAGTGGCTCCACATAGTGGACTATCAGCCTCATTTCCGAGACATTTGTCTCCCAAGTGCGAGGGATCGATTCCCTACATCGTATTCTCCCACTGTCCAGGCTTTTCTCGGCCCTGTCCTCTCAGATAACGGCGGAAACTTGGACCGTTTTTCCGCTACATTATGTTACTTCTTAGGCCTCTTTAAGTGGGGCATGTCCTCGAAATACAAGAAAACGCTTTCAAGCGTATGTGCCAACACACAGTGCGTACACATGGGAATGGGGGTGTTCGGAGGGAAGATGGCACGTGTTGAACATGACGCAGTCAGCCCATTCATTTCCGCTCCTCCTCAACTTCTACACCGAACGGAAACATGGGGGGCCTGCCTGCTCGACTTATCTCGCGGACACGCATGGCCAAAAGTCCCGACCACACAAAATAATTATGCTCCTGAACGAAGCTCCGCCAATAATAGAGATTTGCTCTGTAATGTCATTACGAGTGAGACAGGAGGGAGCTTTCATTTCACCAGTTTTTCAATTATTGATTTGGACACGTCCGCACCTCGAGAATAGCATTGTGACAAGCCAAAAATCTGCAATATCGGGTAAACGAGTTAAAAGTTTCGCGTATTCCCCATAGTTCGCCAAATCGTGATTTTAAAATATTTACTCTACTTTTTTTGTGTCAAGTGATACATA